>ML099390.1:68712-88544 GCA_003697995.1 Taxidea taxus jeffersonii
TTGAGATCAATAATGGGAAGTGTTTTGTCCTCTTTTTTTTTTTTTTTAAGATTTTTATTTATTTATTTATTTATTTGACAGACAGAGAGTACAAGTAGGCAGAGAGGTAGAGGGAGAAGCAGGCTCCCCGCTGAGCAAGGAGCCCGATGTGGGACTCATCCCAGGACGCTGGGATCATGACCTGAGCTGAAGGCAGCTGCTTAACCAACTGAGCCACCCAGGCGTCCCTGTTTTGTCCTCTTTAAAAATTCCATGAATGGGGGCACCTGGGAGGCTCAGTTGATTGGGCATTGGCCTTTAGCTCAGGTCATGATCCCAGGGACATGGGATTGAGCCCTGAATTGGGTTCCTTGCTTGGTGGGAGCCTGCTTTTCCCTCCCCTCCCAACTTGTGCTCTCTCTCTTGCTATCTCTGTCTCTCTCTCTCTCTCTCTCAAATAAATAAATAAATAAATATTCCATGAAAGTTTGGCATGCACACTCACACACACACACACACATGCATATAAAACTGTAAAAACACATACTATAAACTATAAAACTATACTGTAGTATAAACTATACTGAACTATAAACAAATGCTATAAAACTGTAAAACATACACACATATATTATATATAAAACTATTACATATGAAACTAACCTCCAAGAACCTATCACAACTTAAGAGTTTTTTTTTAATTTAATTAAATTTATTTTTTTAAATTTAAACATATAATGTAACCCCACGACCCTCTCCCAACCCCCCTCCCCCCCCCACACCCCCGTTTGTTTTATGACATTAAGAGTCTCTTTTGGTTTGTCTTCCTCCCAATCCCATCTTCTTTCATTTATTCTTTTCCTACCCCCTTAGCCCCCACCCCCGTTGCATCTCCACTTCCTCATATCAGGGAGATCATATGATAGTTGTCTTTCTCTGATTGACTTATTTCGCTAAGCATAACTTAAGAGTTTTAAGTTAAACCTTATCCATGTTAGTAAGTACTGGAGAGGGGACAGGAGCCTAAATGTGTTCATCCTAAATCCAGGATGAAATCATAAATATCTTTATATTAATACATATCACTTCTCATTTTAAAAATGTACAGGGATTAAAACAAAGTGAAATTAGTGAGCGTACCAAAAGTTGATGAGGCTCTGGAGAAACTGGACCCTCACATGTTGCTGGAGGGATGTAAAACAGTAGAGCTGCTCAGGGAAAGAGTGTGGCAGTTCTTTTAAAAACTAAACCCGTCACCACCATATGATTTAGCAGTGACACTCTTGGGTGTCTCTTCCACAGAAATGGAAATTTATTTTCACTCAAAAACCTATATAGGAATGTTGATGGTAGCTTTATCTGTTATCCTCTAAAACTGGAAATGGCCCAGCAGTCCTTCAATAAATGTGGTTAAACAAACTGGTGTGTATGTATGGTAGAATATGACTCAGCAATACAACAGGAAGGAACGATGGAGACATACAACAGCCTGCAAGACTCCAAGAAATGATGCTCAGTGAGAAAAGCCAACCCCGAAAGTTTGCATACTGTGTGAGTCCATTTATATAACTTTCCTCAGATGGTGGAGATGGAGAACTGATTGGTGGCTGCCAGGAAAAAGGCACAGAGGATAAAGGTGGATGTGGTTATAAAGGGGCAATGTGGGCCTGACCCTTGTGGTGATGAAACTGCTATGTATGCAGCCGCAGCGGAGTGTACACAAACCTACCACATGGGGTTCTTCAGTTATTTAAAAAACAAAACAGATAGTTGTCTTCCTCCAGTTGACTTATTTCGCTAAGCATAATACGCTCTAGTTCCATGTCGTCGCAAATGGTAAGATTTCATTTCTTTTGATGGCTGCATAGTATTCCATTGTATATATATACCACATCTTCTTTATCCATTCATCTGTTGATGGGAGGGGGGTTGGGAGAGGGTGGTGGGGTTACATTATATGTTTAAATAAAAATAAAATTAACAAAAAAACAAAACAGAAATCTAATCGTAAATGACTAAATTATTGGTTCAAGTCTTTAAGAACTATCGCATATTCCTCTTAATAATAGTTATTATGTATTACTAATAAATCATTTGTTATTTTATGAAATCTTGCAACAGAAAGGACCTTGAATGATGCATTCTACTTCGGGCATTCTTGCCAGTAAAGCAGCTGTTCAATATAATCTAATTTTAGTAAGCCAAAAGGTGTTTCCCATGAGAATTTATTATCTACTTAGCTTTTGTCCATAACTGTTTTCCCTTAAATTTAATATGAATAATCTAGAGAGTTTTAAAAATGCATATTCCCAGGTTTCACCACTAAGGATTCTGATTCATTAGGTCAGGTGGTAGATCTTGGCAACCAGCATTTTTTAAAAATGACATCAGCTGATTCTGATTCAAGAGATCAGTGGGCTGCACTTTGAGAAATACTGAATTATAATTTTTAGGGTGAATAAATAGGAGCCCTTTAAATTCCTTTGTGGCCTAGAGGATTTGTGGTTAGGTGAGAACTTTAAAAGCAAAGTACTGATAAAAATTTTCAAACACCCACGTGTCGAGAAAAAGAATGTTTAACCAAACTGAGTTATGTACTTGCTCTGAATCAACAAGAACTGAACAGAAAGGAACTTGCCCTTGGTTCTTATTCATGATGGAGCGGTCCTGCCTCACCACTTGTGATTTATTTGTACAAAGAAGGCAGAGACGCCTGCTTTAGTTACCTAGACTGCATAAAGGGAATGCTCTGCCAGGGTGAGGAATGCTGAAGCACTTTGTAGGCTCTGAAAGGAACGTACTCCTTAATTCCTTACTTTTTTAAAAAATATCTGTTTATTTAAATAATCTCTACACTGAACATGGGCCTTGAACTCATGACCCAGAGATCAAGACTCACACACCCTTCCAAATGAGCCAGTCAGGTACCCCTCAGTCTTTAGTTTTTGTGTATGAAATTACAACTACAGTAATTGACCCATCCTTGTTTCCTCCTCTAAATCCAAGTGCAAGCATACCCCAGAGAGACTGTGGGTTTGATTCCAGGCCAGTGCAATAAAGGGAAAGTCACAATAAAGCAAGTCAAATGAAGTTTTTTGTTTCCCAGTGCATATAAAAGTTATGTTTACACTCTACCATGGTCTATTAAGTGTGCAGTAGCATTATGTCTAAAAAAAATGTACATACCTTAGTTGAGAAATACTTTCTTGCTATAAAGTGCTAACCACCATCTGAACTTTCAGCGAGTTGTAATCTTTTTGCTGGTGGAGGGTCTTGCCTTGATGGCTGACCATCAAGTCAGTTGATGGCTGCTGACTGACCAGGGTGGTGGCTGCTGAAGGTTGGGGTGGCTGTGACAGTTTCTTAAAATAAGGCAACAATGATGTTTACTACATCAGTGGGCTCTTCCTTTCACAATTTCTCTGTAGCATGTGATGCTGTTTGATAACATTTTACCTAAAGTAGAACTTCTTTCAAAACTGGAGTTGGTTGCTTTATCAACTAAGTGTGTGTCATATTCTAAATCCTCTGTTGTCATTTCAACCATCTTCACAACGTCTTCACCAGGAGTAGATTCCAGCTCAAGAAACCACACTGTCTTGAGACACCTGGGTGGCTAGTTGTTAAGCGTCTGCCTTCGGTTCAGGTCATGATCCCAGGGGCCTGAGATCGAGCCCCATGCTCGATCCTTGCTCTGCGGGAAGCCTGCTTCTCCCTCTTTCACTCCCCCTGTTTCTGTTCCCTCTCTCGCTGTGTCTCTCCCTGTCAAATAAATAAATAAAATCTTTTTTAAAAAGAGAGAAGAAAAGAAACCACTGTCTTTGCTCATCCATAAGAAGCAGCCCCTCAGCTGTGAAAGTTTGATCAGGAGATCACAGCCGTCCACTCACATGTTCAGGCTCGACAGCTGCTTCTAGTCCTCTTGCTGTTTCCACTACATCTGCTGTTCTGCCTCCACTGGAGTCCTCAGCCTCCCAAGTCATCCATGAGGCTGGAATCAACTTCTTCCACACTCCTGTTCATATTGATATTGTGACCTTTTCTCATGGATCATGAATGTTCTTAATGGCATGTATAATGGTGAATCCTTTCCAGGAGGTTTTCAAAGGACTTTGCCCAGGGCCATCAGGGGAATCACTATCTATGGCAACTATAGCCTTATGAAATATATTTCATATATAATAAGACTTGAAAGTTGACGTTATCCCTTGATCCATGGGCTGTAGAATGGACGTTTTATAAACAGGCATGAGAGCAGCCTTCTCCTCACTGTACATCTCCACCAGAGTTCTCGGATGACTAAGAGCAGTAATACTTGGAAAAGAAACTTATTTCTGAGCAATTATTTTCAACAGTGGGCTTAAAATATTCAGTAAACCATGTTGTACACAGATCTGCTGTCATCCAGGCTTTGTTGTCCCATTTATAGAGTATAGGCAGTCTATAAATGGGACAACAAAGCCTGGATGAGATTTAGCACAATTCCTAGGATTTTCAGATTGATAAATGAGTATTAGCTTCCAACTTCAAGTCGGCATTTGCATTAACTCCTAATAAGAGAATCAGCCTGTCCTTTGAAGCTCTGAAGGCAGGCACTGACTTTTCCTCTCTAGCTATGAAAGTCCTAGATGGCATCTTTCTCCAGTATAAAGCTGTTTAGTCTACACTGAAAATCTGTTGAATATAGCCACCTTCCTGAGTTTTCTCAGCAAGATTTCCTGGATATGTGGCTTCTATGTCATTACCTGATGCTTCACCTTGCATGTTTATGTTCTACAAGTGGCTTCTTACTTAAACATGAACCAGCCTCCACTAGTTTCAAACTTTTCCTCTGCATCTTCCTCACCTCTCTGAGCCTTCACAGAATTGAAGAGAGTTAGGGCCTATTGCTGTGGCTTAGGCTAGTATATAGGAATGTTGTGGTTGGTTTGATTTTCCATCACTAACACTTTCTCCATATCAGCAATAAGTCTGCTTCACTTTCTTAACATTTGTGTGTTCACTGGAGTAGCACTTCTAATTTCCTTTGAGAATGTTTCCTTGGCATTCACAATGTGGCTAAGGTTTGGTACAAGAGGCCAAGCTTTCAGCCTATCTCAGCTTTCGACATGCCTTCCTCACTAAGCTTAGTCATTCCTGGCTTTTGATGTAAATTGAGAGACGTGTGACTCTTCCTTTCCCTAAAACACTTAAAAGCCATTGTAGGGTTACTAACTGGTCTAATTTGAATATTGTTGTGTCTCGGAATAAAGAGGCCCCAGGGGAGGGTGAAAGATGAGGTGGGGGTAGTGGAAGTGGCTGCTCTGTGGAGCAGTTGGAATACAACATTTATTGATTAAGTGTACCATTTTATATGGGAGTAGTTCCCCAGAACAATTACATAGATCACCATAACAAATAAATAATAATTCAAAAGTTTGGAATATCGTGAGAATTACCAAAACATGATCCAGGGACACAAAATGAACAAATGCTGTTGGAAAGTGGTGCCGATAGACTTGTTCCACACACGGTCGCCACAAACCTTCCATTTGTAAAAAGCACAGTATCTGCAAAGTGCAATAAAGTGGAGTGTAATGAGATATGCTTAATATGATTGTTGATGCTGAAAGACAGATGCAAAGAAATGGTCCTGTTCTGCCTTTTTGGGATGCTCAGTTGGCCCCTTGTTGAAATCTTAGTGACCTCTCCACCACCTGCTCATGCTCTTCTCCTTCTCAAATAAATAAAAAAGAAAGAAAAGGAAAGGAAGAGAGAAAAGAAAAGAAAATCTCTACTTTCTTAAAAAAAATAAAGAATTATCTACCTGGTTGTCTTTATTTTTCACAACTCTTGCTTTCAGCTCACTGCAGTCTGACCGCTCTCCCATGAAGTTGCTCTTGTCAAGGTCAACACTGACTTCCATGTCACTGAGTCCAGTGAATACTTTTGTTGCCTCTCAGTTGTGTTTGCCACTGTTGACTGCTCTCTGCTTCTTGAAATCCTCTTCCCGTGATTTCCACATTACAGCATCCTTCTGGTTTTCTTTCAGCCCGTCTGCTCTTACATATTCTGTTACAACTCTTCCTCATTCACCCAGCCGTTAACTAGGGAAGTTTCTCAGGGCTCAGTCCTAAACCCTGTGCTCACTCCAAGTTCTTTCTGTAAGTGATAGCACATTGCCATGGGTTTTATTACTTTTCCCATGCCTCTGCTGAGCCTTCCCTATGACGCCCTAACCTCTGCCTCCAGCTCTGACCCCGTTTTCTCAGCCATAGACCTGTATATCCAGCCACCTTCTAAATATCACTTGCGTGACTCACAGGCATGTTTGTCTCAACGTGTGCAAAACTGAACTCATCCTTTCATCTTTCCCCTAGTATTTCTGTCTTCCAGTTTTCCCAGTTTTAGGAAATGGCACCATGATCCAGCCAGAAACCTAGGAGTCCCTGATTCCCCTCTCATCATCACTCACATGTTCATTTAACCATGAAATCCTGATTATTCTTCCCCCTTTTTCTTCCTGCCATTTCTCATGACCACAACTCCAGTGTAGTTGCTTCCTGATTTCTTTCTTGACTCTGTAAGAGATAGACATTTTTCAGTATTTCAGTACTTGATATATTTATTTCTAAAATTTTCTTATTGAAGTCTAATTTACAAAAAAATGCTCAGATATTAAGTTGTATCAGCTTTGACAAATGCATTTACCTAATGTAACCCTCATCCCCTATTAAACAGAATATTTCTATCTCCCTAGAAATTTCTCTGGTGATACTTCTCAATCAGTCACCCATCAAAGTAACCCCTGACCTGGTTTAACTTTTAAAAATTTTTTTTAAAGATTTCATTTATTTATTTGACAGAGAGAGATCACAAATAGGCAGAGAGAGGGGGAAAGAGGCACCCCACTGAGCAAAGTGTCCGATGCAGGGCTCAATCCCAGTACCCTGAGATCATGACCTGAGCCAAAGGCAGAGGCTTAACCCACTGAGCCACCCAGGTGCCCCTTTTAAAAATATTTTTAAGTGTAGCAGTTTAATCAGTGACAGACATGGTGCCATCTCTTATATGTATTGTCAAATGAAAAAGTAACGTGCATAATAGTATACATTGTAGTCATCCTTGATTCTGGCCTTTTTACTTGTGATTTCCACTCCTGTGCTCTTTCCTCCATCTTCAGAAGCTGGCTCCTTATCATTCAGATGCTGTCTAGACTCAAATACTATTTCCTTGTAGAGGGCTTCACAGATCATGCCATATAATATTGCCTCTCTGTCTTCCATCATGTTATCATGCTATAATTTCTAATCGTCTCTCATTATTTGAAATGATGTTTCTTTCTTTTTAATGTTTTAATTACCTGTCCCTCCCAGGAGAATATAAACTCTATGAAAATGGGTTTACTCACCACAGTATTTCCTGTTCCTAAACAGTGTTTGGCATGTTTAGCTTCCAGTACATTGTTGAATAAAAGAGTGAATAAGTAAAAAAATATATATATTTTAAGTGTATTTTTTAAAGAAAAATACTTGACATGGAGCTTAATAGTGAAGATAAAATTTCTACTATTAAGTTCAGTTTAAATAGGTAAGAAAATAATGGCTGATTTTCTGTCTATAAACTACCCTATTAAGTATGATTAGAACTATTTTAGACTAACCTTTTAAGTTAACTTATAATTTCAACACTATTTTAATTATACACACACATACATGTATAAATACAGTAACACACACATTTATGTAAGTATACTCACACACACACATCCTTTACAGTTTGGAAATACTCAGAGCTGAGGAGATGGGAAAAGTTAGTCCAGAAAAAAATTTAAATTATATCAATATCTATTGAGAACCTTTTATATATATATGTACATAAAGCAGTATAAATAATGGCTATTTTTATTTATCTTACAAAGAATTCTACATTTTTATTGAGAGAGAATGTCCAAAGGAGCCCCCAAAATTTTAAAAACTTTTAGTATTTATGGGCTATGCAACATCTTTTAATTTCTCTATTATACTATTTTCCCAATTAATTTGTTTAAATCATACCTTTAAACTCCTAGCAACTAAATATGGACATTAGAAAGTTTAAATTGTTTTGTCATGTACTTGAATAGTAAACATTTAAAGAAGCTAGTAGAGCCAAGAAACTGATCTCTTTTGTTTAGTTATTCACAAGATAGGTACAGTGGAGGCAGCCAAAATGGAAGCTTATTAGACTGGCCCATCACTGGATGCATTTCTAATTCCAAGGGACCATCTTTAAAAATAAGAGGTAGGGACGCCTGGGTGGCTCAGTTGGTTGAGCAGCAGCCTTCGGCTCGGGTCATGATCCCGGCGTCCTGGGATCGAGTCCCGCATCGGGCTCCTTGCTCGGCAGGGAGCCTGCTTCTCCCTCTGCCTCTGCCTGCCACTCTGTCTGCCTGTGCTCACTCTCTCTCTCTCTAACAAATAAAAATTAAAAATCTTTAAAAATAAAAAATAAAAATAAGAGGTAATTTAGGTTCCTCCATACAGACAACTCAGCCCTTTTTCTTTCACAGCGAGGCTGGTTTGGGGTCATTAGATTCTGGATAGAGACCTACGGCATAGTGACAAGAGCAAGAGCGCTAGATCTGAGCTTACTTGGGAGAAATGAACACTGCCAGGCCCCAGGTACTGTGCCTTTTTTCAATGATCCCCACAATTTTTGTTGTGTATTTCTATTGGGAAATTTTTTGAGCACATATCCCTGATATATGTGTCACTGTATTAATATACTTCTATGAAGAGAAATTTTTAAGTATATTTTTTTGTCTGTGATTTTGTTTTATTTTCACGACATCTGCATTTATTTTCACGACATCTGCATTTTATAGATGAAGACGCTAAAGCTCAGGGAAGTTTAGTAACTTGCCTGAGGTCACATAATTACCGAGTGATAATTGACAAATCCCAAACCATCTGGGGCCTCAGTTATAAAATTATAGATTCCAGCTATGTGATCTGCAAGGCCTCTTCTAGCTCTAAACAACTTGTGCTTCCATGCTGTTGCTAAAACTTACCCATCTAAGATATAATCTCTGGCTTAATATTTCTAAGCAGATAAAGCCTTATTATGGTCCTAATTCCTAATAACTAGGAATTTCAGGAATTAGTGGGTTGTGGAAGAGAAACTGAAAGCTTAAAATAGTGTCAGGTTAGCTTGGTCTTTGGTATAATTTTAAAAATCTACTGGGATTTTTGTGTTTATATGTTGCATATTTAAGAGTTTGGTAGCAACAATCACTACAAACATAATTTATTATTATAAGCTATC
Source organism: Taxidea taxus jeffersonii (assembly GCA_003697995.1). Classification (NCBI taxonomy): domain Eukaryota; kingdom Metazoa; phylum Chordata; class Mammalia; order Carnivora; family Mustelidae; genus Taxidea; species Taxidea taxus. Next base: position 77,977 of record ML099390.1, read on the forward strand.
CATTATCCTAAGTAGAATTACCCTAGGTAATTCTATCACTGTATTTTCATGAGGATTTTTTGGTCATCACTTTTCAGCATTTTCCTGTCCGCCAAAGTATTTTTCTAAGTACTTGTGTTACAATAAGTAACTGCCATTGTGTAGGTAGGCTCCTCACTTTACACAAGACCAGAAAAACATTTTCATATAGAAAGTGTCTCAGTACGCCCCCTTTATAAGTCAGCTCCTTTTCTTGTAACTGAACATTGCTATGATCAAAATGAGCGCCATTTGCCTTTCAAACATTTTCTATAGGTTTTGCTTTGTTTTTGTTTTGTTTTAGCTTTCTCTGGAATTGAAAAGAGAAAATTGAAAAGACAGTTTTAGATTAGCACCTGTCTGAGAAATTCCAAAATTAGAGATGGCCATCTGGTTTTCATGATTTGTAATATTTTAAAAATAGAATCTTGCCATTCTAGACAGACTTTTAGGCTATTCTAAAATAATACTTAATTGTTTAAAAGGTTTTATTTATTTATTTGACAGAGTCAGAGTGCATGTATAAGTAGGCAGAGTGGCAGGCAGAAACAGTCTCCCTGCTGAGCAAGGAGAGAAAGTGGGGCTTGATCCCAGGACCCTGGAATCATGACCTGAGCCGAAGGCAGGTACTTAACCGACTGAGCTACCCAGGTCCCCCTAAAGTAGTACTTAATTTAAAAACTGCTTCACCTATCAATATTTTACTATCAAACTGAAGGGAGGATAGGTGGATGATGATAGGTAGATTGGTGATGTTCATTCCAAGAAGGAATGCTTGTTACCTCTTCTGATATGGACAGTATAAGGTCACATTTCCCATTCATTGGACTTACATAACCTGAAGCTCCATCTTAGATTCCCCTGTGCTTCTAATTATTCTTTAGACTAATTTACTTAGGTCAGGCCTAAGGCATTCAACCACGGTAGCTCTTAGGATACCTGAATTTGTCTGAGGTCATCACTAACTTGGGAGTACTTTAAAATTTTACTAGCTTTTGCCATAACTAATACTAAAGATTCTGAGAGCATATTAAAAGCATCAAGACCATTGTCAAAGAAATGAAACTGAAACTGTTTAATTTGCCTGTAAAATTGGATGTGGGGGAAGGTAAAATAAGTGCATTTGAGAAACAAGTGAATGTTAATTGTTGTAAACATTTTGGAAGGTTTTGGAAGGTATACATGGTAATAGTATGTATCATAAACCTTTAAAACTACATACCCTTTGACCTAGAAGTTTTACTAACTGAAGTCTCTCCTGAAGAAATAATCAGATACTCTAGCAAATATTTACATATTTAATACTATAGGCAATAGAGTAAAGTACAGGCTTCTGAACCAGGTTGTCTCCATTTAAATCCTGGTTATCCTACCTACTAGTAGTCTAACCTTGCTTTAACCTCGGTATTTTTCTGAGTTTCTTCATCTGTAAAAAGAATAGTCCCCCACTCACAGAATTCTTGTAAGGAAAGAACAGTAATCCCCTCCAGTATCCATTAGCTACCACAACAGTGCCGCATAACAAATTGCCCCAAAACTCAGTGATGTCTGATGAGTCACACGTCTGCAGGGCAGCTGGTGTTCCACCTTTCCGGGCTGTGCCCCACACCAGGCGGTGGTCCGGGTTCAGATGAGCTGCAGTATCACTTCCTCTCCTGGGACCGGTGGCCTACCAGGGACCAGCCTTCTCCTGGCAGTGTCTGAAATACAAGAAGGCAAGTCCAATTATATGTTTTTCTTTCCATGGCCTCTACTAACAAACATTGGCCAAAGCAAGTCACGAGGCCAGGCCCAACATCAGTGAGGCAGGCAAAATGGGGCAGAGGGAGGGAATGAATATTTGCATCAAGGGTTGACATACTATTTCTATAAAGAGCCAGATAGTAAATATTTCTGGCTTTGCTGGACATACAGTCTCTGCTGCAGCCACGCAATTGTGCTGTTGAAGCAGGAAAGCAGCCCTAGACAGGAAATCTGTGGAGGGGGTGGCTGTGTTCCCATTAAGCAGTATTTACAAAACCATAGGGCTGATAGGATTTGGCTCATGGGCCACGGTTTTCTCACCCCTAACCAATTTACCACCCTGGGCCATAGAGTTTTTATAAAGATTAAGGAAATTAATGTGTAGAAAGTGCTTATAACAGTCCTAGGAGAGTAGGGCTAATAAATACTGGTTCTCATTAATAGTATTGTTATTACTATTATTATAGCACAATGTTGGAAATAAAAATATCCAGCAATAGAAATAGGGTTAAATAAATAAATGTGTTATACATTCATTTAAATTTCATATGTTTAAAATATAAAGACTAGAGGCACCTGGGTGGCTCAGTGGGTTAAAGCCTCTGCCTTCAGATTGGGTCATGATCCCAGGGTGTTTGGATCAAGCCCCACGTCGGGCTCTCTGCTCAGCAGGGAGCCTGCTTCCTCCTCTCTCTCTGCCTGCCTCTCTGCCTACTTGTAATCTCTGTCTGCCAAATAAAAAAAATATATATATAATATAAAGACTATTTAATGGCCTAGGTACACGTTTGCAGTATGTTAGGGGGGGAAAAAAAGAGAGAAATAATGTTTAATATAAGACCCCAACTTTATTTTTCTTAAAAGATGTGTATTTTTTATACATACTAGAAAACAATTAGGAAAGGAATATACCAAACTGGATCACTTACTTTTTTCTTTCTTTCCTTCTTTCTTTTTTTTTCAAGATATAGTTGATGTGTAACATGGTATCAGTTTTAGGTGTCCAACGTAATGATTTAATATATGTATATATTGCAAAATATATACACCTAGCTACAACTTTTTTCTTATGATAAGAACTCTTAATTACTTAATTAATTTTTAAATTTTATTTTAAATTCCAATAGAGTTAACATACAGTGTTATAGTAGTTTCAGGTGTAAATGTAGTGATTCAGCAATTCCGTACATCTCCCAGTGTTCATCACACAAGTGTAGTCCTTAATCCCCATCTTATGATAAGAACTTTTACAATCTATTCTTTTTTTTTTTTTACAATCTATTCTTAGCAACTTTCAGATATACAATACAGTGTTATTAACTATATTCACCCTGAAGTATATTACATCCCCACAACTTACTTATAACTGGAATTACATAATGTTTTTACTGTCTATTTTTTTTCCTATACCAGGCCTGTACTGTTTTCTGGTATTAATGTACTTTGATGACAAAAAAAATAGAATCTGGTTCCACTGAGGACTCTTTGAACTCTAATGTAGTTTCTCTTTTATATGTCAGTTACATTTTAATTGCTCAACAATTTAGGAGTTTACCCTCAGAGATGTCTGATTAGAATGGACTATGTGAACACTCTCTAAGCTGTTTTATTTTTAACTTCAAGAAAAGTTGTTCTGTGCTAGGGCTCCTAGAAAACTGTGGCAGAATACCAACCAATGGGAAGAGAACCCCCACACCGTCTCTCAGGTCTTAAGAACAGTAGCTCCTTTCAGACCACATTCCCTGAGCAGCCACAGTCCTTTCAGTGATAAAAGGCAGAATGTTGTTGTACAGAGATGAACAACAACACCCCTTCCCTGGCCACCCTAGTGTTTGAACATACACAAACGCTTTTCTCATGTATCAAAGGGAGGTTAGGTTTCAATAGCTAATTGCCACTGTGCCTAGAAGTCCCATAAAATAAATACTGGGAAGGAAAGCTAGAGAACCCAACAGTTCATCAGTATCACAAAATATTAACTAAAATTAATTTCTTTTAAAGAACGCTTTACAATAATCAACTTTCATCTAAGTTGTAATCAGCCTCTGGATTCTCCAAGAGAATCCAAGATTCTAAACTGTGTTAAAAATTGGGTTGTATGGGGCGCCTTTGTGGCTCAGTCAGTTAAGCGTCTGCCTTCAGTTTAGGTCATGATCTCAGGCTCCTGGGATTGAGCCCCACGTTGGGCTCTTTGCTCAGCCAAGAAGTCTGCTTCTCCTTTTGCCTCTGGTCCTCTCCTGGCTTGTGCCTGTGTATGCGTTCTCTCTCTCACTCTCTCTCTCTTTTTCAAGTGAATAAATAAAATCTTTTTTAAAAAATTGAGTTGTATAACCTTAGAAATACTTATTCCAAGTAAACTTTGCTCTAGAATATGTTTCACAATCTGAACTTTAAAGGGACTGTGCTTTTTGATCTTCAGGTTTCAATAAAACCTAGCTAAAATTTGTTTTTAGTAAGTGAATTGTTAGTGAATTTAAATGCCCAGTAACATTCCCATGTAAGATTTGTTTGTGAGTACTGGATGTTTCAGTAAATTCTACAACCAGTAGGCCTTAGGCTTATTAAAAGGAGAAAATAGACATTTGATTTTCCCATTCTAGGTGCCAGAATCTTAACTGAAATAAAAAGGTAATTTGAGGGGCACCTGGGTGGCTCAGTGGGTTAAAGCCTCTGCCTTCAGCTCAGGTCATGATCCCAGGGTCCTGGGATCGAGCCCCACGTCAGGCTCTCTGCTCAGCAGGGCTCCTGCTTCCTCCTCTCTCTCTGCCTGCCTCTCTGCCTACTTGTGATCTGTCAAATAAATAAATAAGATCTTTTTTAAAAAAAGGTAAATTGAATCCTATATAGAAACTTATCTGTAACCATATGTCCAGTAGTTCTTAAAGAACTCTCGGGATTTGCATATATAAGCTAAAGATTTGTCAGTAGTTTTTGAGTTCATAATAGGGAATGAGAACTATTCAGTCACCTTAAATATAAATATATACAACTACACATACCATTAATGGATTTTAATTGCAATTTCCAATTCTTCCCCACTAAGGAAGAAAGAATAACCCTTAATCAGAATGGCCAAAAAAATGGTCTCTCTTCTGGCTTCGGGCTGGGACCTCCATATTGCTTTTCTCCTCACCCGTAGACCCTTATTTCCTGATTCTGCCCTGCAGAGGTAACTAGTCTCCAGAGGTGACCCCTCAATGAGAGGTTTGCTATTCATTCCCTTATGGAATACCCCCTATATTCAATCTGATCAGGCCCCATGATACCATGAGAAGTGAGACAGAAATGAGGCCATTTCCTTCTTGGTCTCTGGGAACACTTGCTCTAGAGTTAGTCAGCCATCATGTAAGAAGCCTGACTAGCATGAGGCCCAGGCCCTGAAGAAGTCCAGCTGGCCACATGAAGCCATTCCAGCCATTCCAGCTGAGGATTGGACATATCCAACCACGTCAGTCCTCCTTTCCATGCCTTAGGTCCTAATCACAAATGCAGGAAAAACTTGAGAAAACTGACCAGCTGAGTCAGTCAACCCTCAGAGCCATGAGAGATGTAAATTCTTGCTATAAGCCACTAAGTTATGGGATAATATGTTATATAGCAATAGAAAATGGGAACACTTGGCTTTCTTAACCCCGTCTTTCGGCCTTGGTATGTTGAAGAACCCATGACTGAGTTCATTTGCTGTTACAAATGCTAATATTCCTTGTGTGTAGAGTGCTAATGGAGGCTACACTTCCTTCCCACATGCTTTGTAGAATGCTAGCTGTCTTCCTGCTCGTAAGGAGCAGTCAGGAGACGTGTAGATCCTTTAGATATATTTTTAAATAGGTGTGCTAAGCACCTATATACAAATATGTAGGGATTTTTTTCTGATTTAAAAAGTAATATATTCATTATAGACAAATCTGTATAACAGAGAAGAAAAATAAAAATCATTCATGATCCCACCACTCTTGACATTTTGAGATAACTACCCTTGACACTCTGGTTTATTTCCTTGCAGTTTCTGTAGTCTACTGGTGACTTTTTCTCTTTTTTAAAAAGCAGAATAGGGAACATGCCATACATGTTGTTTTTGAAAACTGATTTTTTTCACTTACTGTATCACGAACATTTTCCCATACTTTGACACTTCTTTGAAATAGTAATGTCCCATTGAAACTAGCCACAGACTTAAGGATCACCCCTTGCAATTAATTCCCCAAGTGTTCTTGTGTTGTTTTTTTTAAAAGATTTTATTTATTTATTTGACAGAGAGAGAGATCACAAAGAGGCAGAGAGGAGAGAGGGGGAAGCAGGCTCCCCGCTGAGCAGAGAGCCCGATGCGGGGCTCGATCCCAGGACCCTGAGATCATGACCTGAGCCAAAGGCAGTGGCTTAATCCACTGAGCCACCCAGGTGCCCCTGTTCTTGTGTTTTTGATGCTGTCAGCCCCTAAGATAAAAAATATGAATCAGCATTCAGAGAAAATGTGAAAATTATTCACTTCTTACTGGAATTTTGTTTCTACAAGAAAAAACACAGAATATGTGCATGCAAATAAAACCTTTAGAATTTAGGTCAGGGAACAACTAGGATTCTTCCTATGAATATGAAAATTCACCTCTTAGAAAGATGAAAAATGCTAAAACAAAGAAACAAAACAAAACAACAACAACAAAAAAACCTCTGACCAGTAGACTAATATTGTTGTTTCACAAGGAATTCTCTAAAAGTTTTGTCATAAAAATAAGCATTTTCATGCTCAAGACAAGCTGGGGAGCATGGACATTTTTAGAACCTTTCTTTTCACTATTTTTAACTTATAAAAACCCAGAGTTTTCCTTGTTTGGAATGACATAAAAGGTGTTTGTTTTTTTTAATGTTTCTTTCAATATCATAGCTGCCTTTTGATGTTTGTGAAAGTTAACACTAGGATAGTTTACATTTGATACATTTAGACATTCTTTTTTTTTTTCCATTTTATTTTATTTTATTTCTTTTCAGTGTTTCAAAATTCATTGTTTATGCACCACCCCAGTGCTCCAGGCAATATGTGCCCTCCTTAATACCCACCACCAGGCTCACCCATCCCTCACCCCTCCCCCAAACCCTCAGTTTGTTTCTTAGAGTCCACAGTCTTTCATGGTTTGTCTCCCCTTCCAGTTTCCCCCAACTCACTTCTCCTCTCCATCTCCCAGTGTCCTCTATGTTGTTCCTTATGCCTCACAAGTAAGTGAAACCATGTGATAATTGACTCTCTCTGCTTGACTTATTTCACTCAGCATAATCTCTTCCAGTCCTCTCCATGTTGATACAAAAGTTGGTGTTCATCCTTTCTGATGGAGGCATAATATTCCATTGTATATACGGACCATATCTTCTTTATCCATTCTTTTCTTTTTCTTTTTCTTTTTTTTTATTTATTTGACAGAGGGAGAGATCACAAGTAGGCCTGAGAGGCAGGCAGAGAGAGAGGGGAAAGCAGGCTCCCCACCGAACAGAGAGCCTGATGTGGGGCTCAATCCCAGAACCCTGAGATCATGACCTGAGCCGAAGGCAGAAGCTTAACCCACTGAGCCACCCAGGCACCCCTTCTTTATCCATTCTTCTTAATGGCTTCCTAATAGCCCTCCAGCTAGTACTGAGATACCCTTCTAATAAAGGTAGAGGATCTGTTCCACATAAAGTTTATCTGCATGTGTTGTGGTATACAGTAAATATTTACCCTGTTAAATGGTTTCTTCATATTTCTGTTTATTATAGCTGGCACTATTTTCAAAATACTATCACTATAAATAGAATGTATTTAAAGAAAAGGGCAAGAGTTATATCTGGGGAAATTAATCCATAATTTTTACTCTGGTTTTCTCAGCTAGATTAGTCCTAAATATGTAGTAGAAGTTAGCCAGCTACAGTGTTGTCAATGTAACAATAAGGGAAAAACATTTTTGAAGATTATTTCAGAGGAACTAGTAATTGAAAAACTTGAATAAAAAGACAAACGCACATCTTTCAGCTTTTTCTTTAGCATGATGAATGATAAAATGATTATATTTGAGTTTGTGCAAGTCATAACCTTTTTTTTTATTTTTTTTAAGCTTTATTTAAACATATAATGTAACCCCACCACCCTCTCCCAACCCCTCTCCCCCCCGCCCCCCAGTTTGTTTTATGACATTAAGAGTCTCTTTTGGTTTGTCTCCCTCCCAATCCCATCTTGTTTCATTTTTACTTTTCCTACCACCTTAACTCCCACCCCCGTTGCATCTCCACTTCCTCATATCAGGGAGATCATGTGATAGTTGTCTTTCTCCAGTTGACTTATTTCGCTAAGCATAATACGCTCTAGTTCCATCCATGTCGTCGCAAATGGTAAGATTTCATTTCTTTTGATGGCTGCATAGTATTCCATTGTATATATATATACCACATCTTCTTTATCCATTCATCTGTTGATGGACATCTAGGTTCTTTCCATAACTTGGCTATTGTGGACATTGCTGCTATAAACATTCGGGTACACGTGCCCCTTTGGATCACTACGTTTGTATCTTTAGGGTAAATACCCAGTAGTGCAATTGCTGGGTCATAAAGTAGCTCTATTTTCAATTTTTTGAGGAACCTCCATGCTGTTTTCCAGAGTGGTTGCACCAGCTTGCATTCCCAACAGTGTAGGAGGGTTCCCCTTTCTCCACATCCTCGCCAGCATCTGTCATTTCCTGACTTGTTCATTTTAGCCATTCTGACTGGTGTGAGGTGGTATCTCATTGTGATTTTGATTTGTATTTCCCTGATGCCCAGTGATGTGGAGCACTTTTTCATGTGTCTGTTGGCCATCTGGATGTCTTCTTTGCAGAAATGTCTGTTCATGTCCTCTGCCCATTTCTTGATTGGATTATTTGTTCTTTGGGTGTTGAGTTTGCTAAGCTCTTTGTAGATTTTGGATACTAGCCCTTTATCTGATAGGTCGTTTGCAAATATCTTTTCCCACTCTGTCAGTTGTCTTTTGGTTTTGTTGACTGTTTCCTTTGCTGTGCAAAAGCTTTTGATCTTGATGAAGTCCCAATAGTTCATTTTTTCCCTTGCTTCCCTTGCTTTGGCGTTGTTCCTAGGAAGAAGTTGCTGCAGTTGAGGTCGAAGAGGTTGCTGCCTGTGTTCTCCTCAAGGATTTTGATGGATTCCTTTCTCACGTTGAGGTCCTTCATCCATTTTGAGTCTATTTTCGTGTGTGGTGTAAGGAAATGGTCCAATTTCATTTTTCTGCATGTGGCTGTCCAATTTTCCCAACACCATTTGTTGAAGAGGCTGTCTTTTTTCCATTGGATATTCTTTCCTGCTTTGTCGAAGATTAGTTGACCATAGAGTTGAGGGTCTATTTCTGGGCTCTCTATTCTGTTCCATTGATCTATGCGTCTGTTTTTGTGCCAGTACCATACTGTCTTAATGATGACAGCTTTGTAGTAGAGCTTGAAGTCGGGAATTGTGATGCCACCAACTTTGGTTTTCTTTTTCAATATTCCTTTGGCTATTCGAGGTCTTTTCTGGTTCCATATAAATTTTAGGATTATTTGTTCCATTTCTTTGAAAAAATTGGATGGAATTTTGATAGGCATTGCATTAAATGTGTAGATAGCTTTAGGTAGCATAGACATTTTCACAATATTTATTCTTCCAATCCATGAGCATGGAACATTTTTCCATTTCTTTGTGTCTTCCTCAATTTCTTTCATGAGTACTTTATAGTTCTCTGAGTATAGATTCTTTGCCTCTTTGGTGAGGTTTATTCCTAGGTATCTTATGGTTTTGGGTGTAATTGTAAATGGGATTGACTCCTTAATTTCTCTTTCTTCTGTCTTGTTGTTGGTGTAAAGAAATGCAACTGATTTCTGTGCATTGATTTTATATCCTGACACTTTACTGAATTCCTGTACAAGCTCTAGCAGTTTTGGAGTGGAGCCTTTTGGGTTTTCCACATATAGTATCATATCATCTGCAAAGAGCGATAGTTTGACTTCTTCTTTGCCGATTTGGATGCCTTTAATTTCTTTTTGTTGTCTGATTGCTGAGGCTAGGACTTCTAGTACTATGTTGAATAGCAGTGGTGATAGTGGACATCCCTGCCGTGTTCCTGACCTTAACGGAAAAGCTCTCAGTTTTTCTCCATTGAGAATGATACTTGCCGTGGGTTTTTCATAGATGGCTTTGATAATATTGAGGTATGTGCCTTCTATCCCTACAGTTTGAAGAGTTTTGATTAGGAAGGGATGTTGCACTTTATCAAATGCTTTTTCAGCATCTATTGAGAGTATCATATGGTTCTTCTTCTTTCTTTTGTTGATGTACTGTATCACATTGATTGATTTGCGGATGTTGAACCAACCCTGCTGCCCTGGAATAAATCCCACTTGGTCGTGGTGAATAATCCTTTTAATGTACTGTTGGATCCTATTGGCTAGTATTTTGGTGAGAATTTTCGCATCTATGTTCATCAAGGATATTGGTCTGTAATTCTCTTTTTTGATGGGATCCTTGTCTGGTTTGGGGATCAAGGTGATGCTGGCCTCATAAAATGAGTTTGGAAGTTTTCCTTCCATTTCTATATTTTGGAACAGTTTCAGGAGAATAGGAATTAATTCTTCTTTAAATGTTTGGTAGAATTCCCCTGGGAAGCCATCTGGCCCTGGGCTTTTGTTTGTTTGGAGATTTTGGATGACTGTTTCAATCTCCTTACTGGTTATGGGCCTATTCAGGTTTTCTATTTCTTCCTGGTTCAGTTTTGGCAGTTTATATGTCTCTAGGAAAGCATCCATTTCTTCCAGATTGTC
>ML099391.1:2316-24390 GCA_003697995.1 Taxidea taxus jeffersonii
CACCTGGGTGGCTCAGTTGGTTAAGCGGCTGCCTTCGGCTCAGGTCATGATCCTAGCGTCCTGGGATCAAGTCCCACGTCGGGCTCCTTGCTCAGCAGGAAGCCTGCTTCTCCCTCTGCCTCTGCCTGCCACTCTGTCTGCCTGAGCTCGCACTTTCTCTCTCTCTAAAAAATAAATAAAATATTAAAAAAAAAAATTAAATCCCCACCGCCTCAGCTTCTAAGGACACATCTCTCCACTTTCTTATCATCTTCCTTAGCTGTCTTCCTCAGCCTCCTGGATAAATCCTTCCCTTCTCCCAGTACTCCTGGAGCCACAGGGATCTGTCCTGTCCTTTTTCTCACTTTACCCACTGTCTCGGGGTAGTCTCATCTATATCCTTGGTTTCACCAGGAGGCCACTGACTCCCCCAAGTCCTTATCTGTAGTCCAGTCCTCTCTTCTGAGCCTCAGGCCACACAGCAAATGCCACTTGGAGGGCCCAGGGAGTCTGACAGTCAGCACGTCCAGAACAGAGCTCATTCCCCTCCCCCAGCATCCATCTACTTCTCCCTGTGTTCTCTGAGATGCGCACACAGGCCCTTTGTGATCTGGCCCTGCCCCTCCAGCTTCCTCCCTCCCCACTCCGCCTGCCTGCCATGTGCACTAAGTCTTCATTCCTGGAAGCCACCCAAGCCCTTTTTCATTTCTGAGCTGTTCTGATCCCCACGTGGAATGGCCTTTCCTTTCCTTTGGCAGGCATTCCTCCTCAGGACTTAGTTTGGTATCTCTTATTTCTAGGAGAGGTACCTGACCTGCGTTCCCTGACCTCCTTCTCTTCCTGCCCTTACCATACTGAAGTGTAACTGGCAGTGCATGTCTCTCCTACGAGACATGAGTGCTGCAAGGACCGGAATGGTCTTTCACCTTCCTATCCCCAGATCCAGCAGGACTAGCTCAGAGCAGCACCAGATGTTTGCTAAACCAACAAAGAAATGAACACTAACACTGAAAGATACTTCAGACAGTCTTTCAAGGAAGACTAGAATGTGAGGTTGCATGCAGATACAGAGAATGTTAGCTATTTTTTTTTTAAAGATTTTATTTATTTATTTGAGAGCAAGCGAGGGTGAGACAGATCACAGAGGGAGAGGAAGGAGGAGAAGCAGACTCACCAGCTGAGCATGGAGCCCTATGCGGGGCTCGATCCCAGGACCCTGAGATCATGACCTGAACTGAACGCAGATGCTTAACCGACCGAGCCACTCAGGTGCCCCTCATGTTAACTATTTAAAACACATAAATGATGGAGAGAGAACCCAAGTAACATTTTTTTTTTTTTAAGATTTTACTAATTTATCCATCAGGGAGAGAGAGGGAGAGAGAGAGCCCAAGCAGGGGAGCGGCAGGCAGAGGGAGAAGCAGGCTCCCTGTGGAGCAAGGAGACCCACGCGGGATTCGATCCCAGGACCCCGGGATCATGATCCAAGCTGAAGGCAGACGCCCAACCGACTAAGCTACCCAGGCATCCCAAATCCAAGTATCTTTTATAATTCCATTTCACTGAATCTATAACAATATTCTAATATTCAAAGTAAATCACGGCCCGAGGAGCTACGATGTTTACAGAACCAACCCAGTAAGGAGTTCCCTAGGTCTCAGCTGAACCAGGGAAGAATCAGTCTTTTGAAGTCTCTTGATTCCAGGACCATGACGGCTAGACTCATAGCACCTTATAAATGGCTGGTACTACAGTCAATGAATAAACAAACATCCTTTAAGTAGTGGTTGTCAAACTGGATGTTCATGAGAACCCCCATGAGCTTATATAAAATGGAAATTCCTGAGCCTGGGTGGCTCAGTGGGTTAAGCCTCTGCCTTTGGCTCAGGTCATGATCTCAGGGTTCTGGGATCGAGCCCCCTGTCGAGCTCTCTGCTCAGCAGGGAGTCTGCCTCCCCCTTCTCTCTCTGCCTGCCTCTCTGCCTACTTGTGATCTCTATCAAATAAATAAATTAAAAAAAAAGAAAGGAAATTCTTGGAGGTCCAGTCCGCATCTGTGGAATCAGAACCTCTAGGTGTGAGGCCAGGGGCCTATTTTATTTTCTCTACCTTGCCCAATTAAATAGGTGAGGCTGCTTAACAGGCTGTACAGGGTACCCCCCCCCCCCCCCCCCCCCCTCCCATGCCAATAACCCAGGGTGAGAGCACTCTGCTAGGTGCTGTGGGAAATAACATCAACCAAGATCAGATGCTGCCACTGCCGAAAGGCCGAAGAGCAAGTGGGCAGGAACATGCGGCCGTGTGGATTCCTCCCCCTCCCACATCTCCTCCCCACTCTGCTACTAGCGCTCCCTCCTCCTGAACGGAGAACACTGACCCAGTCTGAGGAATCGGGCACAGTCTGAGTAAATAACGGCCAAATGTTTCCTAGACTTCATAAGAGATGTAGATGTACAGATGCGAGAAGCTCAGAGAACCCCAAGAAAAGGGGAGTTCAAAGAAAATGACATCAGCAGACATAAGAGTCAACTGCTGAAAACCAAAGACAAAACAAACAAAACTGAAAAGCAACCAGAGAAAAACACATTACATACACAGCTGAAGTTATCCCCACGTTCTCATTAAGAACAAGAAAGACCAAAACTCAGTAGAGTGATATAGCGAAAGTGCCTCAAGAGTGAACCTGAAAACCCAGAATTCTACATCAGGGAAAACATCCTTCAAGAATGAAGGTGGGGGGCGCCTGGGTGGCTCAGTGGGTTAAGCCTCTGCCTTTGGTTCGGGTCATGGTCTCAGGGTCCTGGGATCCAGGCCGCATCAGGTTCTCTGCTCAGCAGGGAGCCTGCTTCCCCGTCTCTCTCTTCCTGCTGCTCTGCCTACTTGCGATTTCTCTGTCAAATAAACTAAAACAGGGGCGCCTGGGTGGCTCAGTGGGTTAAAGCCCCTGCCTTTGGTTCGGGTCATGATCCCAGGGTCCTGGGATCAAGCCCCACATGAGGCTCTCTGTTCCACGGAGAGCTTGCTTCCTCTCTCTCTCTCTCTGCCTGCCTCTCTGCCTACTTGTGATCTCTGTCAAATAAATAAGTAAAGTCTTAAAAAAAAAAAATACAAAATTTCTTAAAAAAAAAAACAACAATGAAGTTGGGGGCACCTGGGTGGCTCAGTGGGTAGAGTGTGGGACTCTTGATCTAGGGGTTGTGAGTTCAGGCCCCATTTTAGGCACAGAGCCTACCTAAAAAAATAAGAGTGGGGGGATGGGGGGGATCCTGGGTGGCTTAGTTGTTAAGTGTCTGCCTTTGGCTCAGGTCATGATTCCAGGGTCCTGGGATCAAGTCCCATGTCAGGTCCCTTGTTCAGCAGGGAACCTGCTTCTCTGCTTGCTCTGCCTGCTGCTCCCCCTGCTTGTGCGCACTCTCTCTCTCTCTGACAAATAAATAAAGTATTTTTTAAAAAAGATTGTATTTATTTATTAGAGAGAGAGACAGCATGTGCACAAGCAGGGGGAGCATCAGAGGGGGAGCGTGAAGAGGATTCTCTGCTGAGCAGGGAGCCGAATGGGGACCCTGGGATCATGACCTGAGCTGAAGGCAGACGCTTAATGACTGAGTCACCCAGGCGCCCAAAGTTTTTTTTTTGAGAGAGAGAGTACACGCGCACGAGCAGGGGGAGGGACAAAGAGAGGGGGTGAGGAAGAGAATCTCAAGCAGGCTCCACACTCAGCACGGAGCCCGACAAAGGGCTCAGTCTCACGACCCTGACATTATAACTTGATCTGAAATCAAGAGTCGGACGTCTAACTCTTGATTTCTGAGCCACCCAGGCACCCCAAAAGTTCTCGTGTTTTGTATGAAGTAGGCTGTGAGAGCTAATGATGCAAGCTGTAATCCCTAGATCAGCCACTTAAAAAAAAAAAAAAAAAAGGCAATGACATTTAGCTAAATACCAACACAAAAATTTTTGGTGGAATTTTGAAAAAAATTTCAGTTGTTCAAAAGACGATAGAGAAGGAGGAACAAAGAGACAAACAACAGGAAAAAGAAAGAGAAAGCAAATAGTAAAATGGTAAGCCTAAATCCAACCTTATTAAAAAGTACACAGTTTTTATGGAATCACAGAAGACCCTGAGTAGCCAAAGCAATCTTAAAAAGAACAAAGCTAGAGGCATCACACGCCCTGATTTCAACCTATACCACAAAACTAGAGTCACCAGGACAGCTTGGTATGGGCACAAATACAGACACACAGATTGATGCAACATGGTAGAGCGCCCATACATAAATCCACGCATATGTGGTCAGAATCAGAGGAGGCAAGAATATAAATGGGGAAGACAGTCTCAACAACAAATGGTGTGGGGGGGACTGGACAGCTACATGTGGAGAGTGACCCTGGACCGCTTGCTTTCACCACACACAAAAATTAACTCACAGTGGATGGAAAACTTGAATGCAGGACCTGAAATCATAAAAACTCTAGATGAGAACACAGATGGACAGATGGCAGGCTCCTTGACATCACTTAGCAGTATTTTTGGACCCGACTCCACAGGCAAGGGCCACAGAAGCAAAGATTAACAAATGCGAGAACATCAAACTAAAAAGCTTCTGCACAGAAAAGAAACCATCAACGAAGTTCTTTCCTACTGAAAAGGAGAAAAGTTTGCAAATCATTTATCTGATATGGGGCAAACATCCAAAATACAGAAAGACTGCATATACCCAACAGCAAACAAACAGACAAGCCAACAATCTAATTTAAAAATGGGCAGAAAGTCTGAATACACATTTTTCCAAAGAAGACATCCAAATGGCCAAGAAGCACGAGAAGATGCTCAACACCACTCATCATCAGAGAAAAACAAATCCAAACCACAATGAGATAATCACCTCATACCTGTCAGAATGGCTAGCATTAAAGACAAAACAAAACAGGGGTGCCTGGGGGGCTCAGTGGGTTAAGCCTCTGCCTTTGGCTCGGGTTGTGATCCCAGGGTCCTGGGATCGAACCTCATGCTCAGGCTCTCTGCTCAGCAGGGAGCCTGCTCCCCCACCTCTGCCTGCCTCTCTGCCTACTTGTGATTCTGTCAAATAAATAAATAAAATCTTAAACAAACAAGACAAACAAATACCCAAAAAAAGGTGCTGGTAAGGATGCGGAGAAAAGGAACTTTTATGCACTGTTAGTGGGAATGCAAACTGATACAGCAACTCCGGGAAACAGTATGAAGGTTCCTCAAAAAATTAAAAATACAGCTATCACATGATCCAGTAATTCCGTTTCTGGGCATTTATCCAAAGGAAAAGAAAACACTAACTCAGAAAGGTAATATGCACCCCGATGTTCACTGCAGCATTACCTACAATAGCCAAAACACGGAAGTGTAGGAGTCCAATGATTGAATGGATCCCCCCCACCCTTTTTTTTAAAGATTTTATTTACTTATTTGACAGAGAGATAGAAAGAAAGCACAAATAGGCAGAGCAGCAGACAGAGGGAGAAGCAGGCTCCCCGCTGAGCAGAGAGCCCAATGCGGGGCTCGATCCCAGGACCTGAGCCAAAGGCAGCCGCTTAACAGACTGAGCCACCCAGGTGCCCCACGATCCCTTTCTTAACACGTCATCCTGCCATAACTCTCCACGTATATCTCATCATTACCTGAACACTTCTTGTCAACTCTTTTAAATGCCTGTGCTCACCCATCCTCCTGAATCTCACCCCTACGCTACAGAAATGTCATGGTTCTACTCATCGGGGCATCCCCAGCACCCAGAACAGCACCTGACAAGAAACAGGCGCTCCATGAACACCTGCTGAAGGAACCCTGCGGGTAGTCCGGATTCCCTCTACTCTTTCGAAGGGCAGCAAGCTGTCCCTGGGGACATTTAGGATGCCACCCCACAGGAACAGAAGGCTCTTCTGTCCGGGGTGAAAGAGAGTCTCACCTCTGAATGGTTTCTTCCTGCTCCTTAACCATGTGCGCCAACTGCTGAAAGATGGAGCCCAGCTCGACAATTGTGGACTCGATGTTCTGCATGGTGTCTGCCCGGCTCTGGATGTAGGAATCCTTCAGGGGAGAGACAGCGCCCATGAACTCTAGGAGCTTCCTCAGGGGAGGGCCAGCTTCTTTAGGACCCCTTCCCAGCGTGGCCACTCTACTCAGTGCACATTTCAAATACTTGCTAGTGGCCCACTGGGGAGGACACAGGAGCATCTCCTCCCCAGTTCCGAGCCCAGGTACCTGCTCATCAATGAGCTGCAGCTGCTGGCTGGTCCGAGAGTCCATCATGTCAATGGCCACATCCCGGGAGGCACGAGACTCCGCCCCCAAAACCACAGCACTGCCCCCTGGGGAAAGAAAGGAAAGGCACTCTGTAGTGCCTGAAAGCAGGTTCAAAGCCCACATGCTCTGGGTTTGAATCCCAGCTCGGGCACTTACTAGCCCTGTGACCTTGGACAAGTCATTTAACCTCACTGGGCTTCAGTTTCCTCCCCTTTAAATGACGCATAATGATAGTGGCTTTCTCTGAGGTGGTGGTGAAAATTAAATGAGAGAATGTGAACGAATAATAAAAATGTTAGTCATTCTAGTGCACATGACTGGATTTAACCCCGATCGTGAAAGCCAGCAACGGGGTCTGACCTCTGAGAGAGAAGTCCTGGCATCTCAAGGATGCCTGTCCGCCCTCCTACGCACGCCCTGCCCTCACAGCCATCATAGCCACAGTAACTGAGTCACCCCTCAGGGCTCCCTGTGTTGCTGGTGACTCACCCAGGTGGTTGGGGGCCAAGGGCAGGGCTGACACAGGTGCCCGGGAGAACTGTTCCCGCCGATTCCTCTGCTGCTTCAGGTTCTGGGGTTGGGGAAGAAATGCAAAGGTCCCGAGGCCTCTGGGAAGCAGGCATGTTAGAGAGACCCTCCTGTCGGCCTATGACACTGTCACCCTCACCCCTCCACTTGTCCCTTCCCCATCTTCCCCCTGGGCCCTTACCCCGATTCCTATCCCTCCTACACAGATTCTTCTTACCTCTGTCCTCACTTCTAAAACCGATTTGAAGTCATTGGACATCGAGGCCAGTTTTGACTAGAACAAAAGGAGAGAGGGTTGGCCAAAGAAGACAATACCTTTCTCCCTCCTGCCTCCCCCTCCACTGACTCCAGGTCCCACCTGCAGGGAGACCACGATGGTGTTGGAGTGGGTTTGCAGGTGCCGGCCGCTCTGGCTGCCCTTGGCCCTCACGAAGTCCTGAAGCTGGGCAATTTGTTTGTTGAGGCTATTGATGTCCTACGGAGAGCCAACAGAAAAACTGTTAACGAAGGGGTCCTCAGCCAACATCTCTCCCACATGGACAGCTCCAGCAAGGATGACAGGGTGGAAATTACAAACAGTGGTGAGGGTATTTCAAAGTCAGACCAGAAGGGCCTTCTGGGATGGTCCAGGCTCCAGATTTTGCTCCGGCTCAGTCCCTGCGGAGTAGAGCCAGAAGAGGCAAAATCTGGTCTCATCCATTTCTAAATAACTGACTTTACCCCCTTCACCTTCTTCTGGCTCAACTCCACCTGTGAGGCCAGACATGTGACCAGAAAACTACTTCAAAGGCTATAATCTCACACCCAGTGCATGCTGGCCCGCAGAGCACTGTATGGCAATCAGAAGGAAGAGTCAAAGTCTCCGTGTTTCCCGGAAGCTTCAACAAAATGCCTCTTATATACAGAACGCTTTTCAAAAATCATTATCGCAAAAGAGTAAAAGCTGTGACTTGTCCAAGGTCACACATGATGACGTAAAGTAGCACAGCCAGGCTTTCTACACCGGACCAAGGCAACCTCCGCTCCCCAATCCAGCTTGCCAGGGGCCATGGAAGACAAGAGAGGCGAAGGAGATGGCTGGAAAAGAGAAAGTTTGCCCAGGGGATGAGGGGGAGGGGAAGAAGAGGTCAGGAATAGTGAGTTCAAGAACACACTGAAGACAAACTAGATCAGGCAACTTCTAGAATTCCTCCAACAGTCCCCCCAGTTAGCATTCCAGCCACAAGCACTCAAGAGCCGTGGACGATATCCACAGCTGACTGGTCTGGCCCTTTGGAGCTTAGGCAACCTCCTTTCAGCCCCACGTCCAAAACCGCACTCCACGGCTTCTGCCCATAAAATCTCCTCCCCCAGAGTTCTAGCTCAGAAAAATGGTGCCGCTTCCCGCCGAGGCGCCCAAGCTAAAAGTTTCTAAGTCACATACTTATACCTCCTAAACCCATCTCTCTGCCACAACACAACCACAGTCTACGAGTCACTTACCAGGCACCGAGTGCCTGTGTCTCTGTGCCACACAGCATGCTAGGCAGCTTGTGACTTTCTTTGCCCTGACATTTACCACAGAAGACAACTCCTAACTCCCCGCCAAAAGCGGTTCCCCCTTCTCCCTACTTTTCCCTTTTGGTAAATGGCACCCCCAGTCCCCAGCTGCTCAGACCAGACGCAGCAGAGCCATCCTCAAGTCCCCTCTTTCCCCTTAGCCCATATGTAGCCTAGCAGGAGCCCACAGAGAACCGTCCAAGAGATGCTCCGAATCGGGCTGCTCACCTCCTTCCCTACAAAACCCGCCCTGGACCATATCGTCACCTTCTCTCAACATTCGCCAAGAGCTTCCTAAATGACGTTCCTCTTGCAGCCTGTCCTCGACCATTCACCCTCGACACAGCGACCAGAGGGAGCTTTTGAACCAGAAACGGAGCACATCATCGCTCTGCTTAAAATCTTCTAAGAGCTTTCCACTAAATTTAGAACACAAGCCAGGTTCCTTCCCTGGTGGACACAGACTTCACAGGGTCTGGCCCTGCCCATTTCCCTGACTTCATCCCCTCCCGGTCTTCTTCTCACTTGTTATGCTGTAACCACACTGCCCTTCGTGTTTATCAGATGGAGCACGGTGGCCCACCCTTCAGGGCCTTTCCCTTTGCTATTCCCACTTTCTGAAAAGTGCCTCCACCAGACCTTTGGATGATGCTTTTTCTTCACCGTTCAGGTCTCCATGCCCCTTCTCAGGGGCTATCCTAGATCACCCCCATCTACTAAGTCCCCAGCCTGAGGAACTCACTTCACTTCTTTCATAGGATTCACCACCCTGAGATTGTTTTTTCTATCTACTTGTCTAGTGTCTCTCCCTCTCCCTCAAATAAATAAGGAAGGAAAGGAGGGAGAGAAGAAGGAAATCCCCCAGGGCAGGTACCGCTCCTGTCCTGCTCACTGCTGAATCCCCCGGGGCAGCTATAGGTCACTCAATAATGTGACTCCAAAAATAAACAACTGAATTCCCGCAACCACCCTCCGTGGTAGGTGCTGTGACCATCATGAGGGAGCCGAAGCTCCGAGTAGTTAGATGGCTTACCCAACGTGACACCACAGTCGGTGGACTTGGGATTTGAGTGGTTCTTCCAAGCCTACACGAGAGCGCCCCAGTAGTTGATGGCATCCTCTCTCTTCCACCCCACACGGCACCTCCTGAACACGGCTGCCCCTGGACAGCAGCAGAACCTCCTCCCTAGCCTCTCTGCCCATCCATGCTCCAGGCTGGGTTTTTTTCCCCCTTATGGTCATTCAGCTTCAAGTTTCATACTTATGACCTTGTGCTGGAAGAGGGAGGAATCACAGCTGTACAGATTCTGCTATCCGGGGGTCTTCCAGGCAGATTCTTATCGTCCTTGTAGCCTCTGGCAGTCAGTGATTCCATGCTCCTTACCCAGGCCCACAATGAGCTTCCCAACCAGCCACCGATCTACCCTCCCAGCCTCATCTCCTGCTGACCAGCCATCTAGTCAACAGTGAGTACCTCCTCTGCACCAGACACTACTACAGACATTTGGAATACATCTGTGAACAAGGAGAAAGAAAAAAAAAAAAATCTGTTCCTGTGGCACTTACAATGTTTTCTTTTCTTTGTTTGGAGGTGGGAGGATGAGGTAGATGGGAGGGAACAAAACCAATAAAGGTAAGTAAGTCAATGACAGAGAATGTCAGAAAGCATCCAGTGCTATAACCAGAAAACAGAGCAAGGTAAGGGAGATCACAGTTGCCAGCACTGATGTACGAAACAGCATGCTCAGGATAGGCTTCCCTGAGCAGGTAACATCTCATCAAAGACTTCCACCTTCTCTTTTATAAGCTGGGACACTGCACACACTGTTTCCTCTGTTGGAATGTTCTTCCACTGCCTGTAGGCAAGTCTTGAAACCAGTTCAGACTTCACTCCCTCTAGAAAATCTGCCCCAGTGTCCCCGGACCGTCTCACTCATCTTTTTATAAGGTCTAGACCACTTGCCTTCTCCTCACTGCAAGTCTGAGTTTGTGGGACTGGATACCTTTTGGAGACAATAAGCCCTGAAGGCGGAAATCTTGCCTCAAGCTTTTTTTTTTTTTAAGATTTTATTTATTTATTTGACAGAGAGATAGAGATCACAAGTAAGCAGACAGAGGAGGAGGGAGAGGGAGAAGCAGGCTCCCAGCCGAGCAAGGAACCCCATGTAAGGCTCGATCCCAGGACCCCGAGATCACGACCCGAGCTGAAGGCAGAGGCTTAACCCACTGAGCCACCCAGGCGCCCCTTGCCTCAAGTTTTTGTACTGTGCTTTGTACACGGCTGATGACCAAGTGTCCACTGACTCAACACATGAGCAGGATGTGGGGCTGGCTCTAGAAACTTGCTCTGGACCTCCATGATAATGGCGACTCATCAGCGCGATCTGCCAGAACTCAGGATCCTGAGGGCCAGCGGCTCACCTGTTTGATGATGTAAGTCAGCTCCTCGATTTCCACCGCTTTATCATCGAAGAGGGACTTGCGCTTTGCCACTGCAGGGACAAAGGAGGCCACAACGGGGGAGGTCAAAGACAAGGCTCAGGGAGTACGGTTCCTCACCCCTCTCTGGTTCACTGCCCCAGCTCTGAAAGACCCCAAGAACACTCACAGATTGTCAGCTTCTCCAGCTTGGCAAATGTGTTGCTGAGGTCTTTCCCAATGCGCCTGGAAACGAGCATTAGTGAGGGCACCACGGGAAAGGGCAGGACAGGGCCTATGCCCACATTAGCTCCAGCAAAACTGACGCGGCCCCCCCTCACAGCCAAGGCCCCTTGAGGCAAGCCTACTGCTCCGCAGACACTGCAGCACCCCACCATGTAATTTCTCTCAACTTACTTGGCCATGAGGGTAAATTCACTACGCTGCCGCACAGCACGCAGAGCCGGCTTGTTTGTGTGGATTCCATTCTGAAATACAACATCAAGGCGTGACACTCTAGTTCCCCCTCCCCAGTTCCAGCTTTCACTGCTTCTTAGGTTATCAACTAAATTCTCCCTAGGACCTCCACCAGACGGTCCAATTTTATCAGTAGCAGTCACTTAGAGCTCAGATCTGAACCTGGATAGACCCAGGTTCAAATCTTGACTCCACCACTTATTAGCTGGGGGGGTTTGGGGTAAGTGACTTAAACCATTCTAAATCTGTTTCCTCTTGCTTAAAAAGAAGACAATCCACACACCTCCTATTGTTGCTGCTAAAATTAAACAGCATAAGGGCCACAAAGTATTTTAGGTAGATGCCTCAGACATTGTAAACACTAAATAAATGATAGGCACGATTACCATTTTAGTCCTCCAATCAGGAAATCAAAGAGGATAACTGGAAAGCTCTTGGAGATCATACAGAAAAGCAGTTGTTAAGACCTGAGCAGTAAAAATATTTAAAATTACAGTCACTCAGGTCCCACTTTGATTCAGGATGTGTGGACTGAAACAAAGAAATCTAATTTGTAAAAAAGCACTCCAAAGTAATTTTGGTAAAAACTACTTATCAAAAAAACTGCTTTCATTTTATAGATATAAAAACTGAGGCCCAAGGGCATCAGTTGGCTAAACCTCTGTCTCTTGATCGCAGTTCAGGTCTTGATCTCAGGGTCATGAGTTCAAGCCGTGCACTGGGCTCCACACTGGACATGGAGCCTACTTTAAAACAAAAACAAAAATGCCGCCCCCCCCCCAATCCCTGAGGCCCAACTAGACTAAGTTCCCCGTGGTCACAGAGCAAACTTATGGTAGGACTATTCTGGAACTAGAACTCAAAGTCCCTGTCTCTGAGCTAAAGGCTCTTTCTAGAACCTGTTCCTTATCCAAACCAAATATACTACAGCCACCTCTCATCCTGAGATATTCCTTGGAAGATTAGCAACCCTACCCTCTGGGGGAATTTCTCACAGAACACTTTAGGTCCTTGCGTTTAGATAGCTGACCCACCCCTTTTCTGTTGCTGAGTAGATCCTACAGCCCCTCCAAACCAGATCAGTTCTCCAACAGGCCACCCCCCCACCCCCAAATTATGTCTATCAACAGTGCTGGAGCACAGCCTCTCCCAGATTTCACTAAGGCTCACTGCTGCCTTTTCCACTCCTGGTCCTTACCTGACGGCTCTGCAGGGACTTGCAGGCAGACAGGAACTCCTGGGTCCGATCCCGGCAGGACATGGTGTTGGGAGGGGGAGGGACCAGGGCCACTGGGGGGGGCAGAGGGGCGATGTCGCTGCTGCTACTGCCAGCAGTTGCAGGGGACAGGACCTGTGTCTTTGAGAGACCCAGGTAGACACCCTGATCCGTGTTCTTAGACCCGTAGCGTTTCCGCGGGATCATTGAGACGCATAACCTCGGACTGTTGTGGAGGGGAGAGTGTCATTCCCCAGGCAGCCTCCTTCCCCACAAATCCCCCGCCCCCAACACACACCCACCAGTAAATCCTCGGGCCCCTTCTGCACTTGGCACGGACTTTCGCGCCCAAAGCCACCCGCAGATCCTGGGGCCGGCCCACGGCTGACAGGTCCCCGCTCTCCGGCCCAACTGGTCCCGCTCCTCACACTCTACCAACTTGGCTCCGGCGGCCAGAGCGCGGGCCGGGGGCCTTGAAGCAGGACAAGACCAGAGGCAGGTCCCGTGGCACCGAGGCGCCAGCCCGCCCTGTGCAACTGCCCCCGGCCCTAACCGGGCCCTCTCGTATCCGCGGATCCCTTCGACTCCTGAGGCAGAAACGGTGACCGACCTCCTGAGAGGGACCCACTTCGGTGGGCGGAGGGGGGCGAAAAAAAATCTCTGGGTGTTTATTTGAAACAGGAAGTCCCACCCCCGCCCAAGTCCCGCCTTCTGGAGGACTGCAGCCACTGATTAGGTAATGCCGACGTCTTTCTCAACAGGAGCTTCCCTGATTGGACGGCGAAGTATTCCCTCACCCCGAGCCGGGCCGGCAGGACTGGCCCGCTCGCCCCAGGATCCCTTCCCCCCCTCCCGTCGCCGCCCCCGAAAAGCCGCTGCCCGGGGCGGACACGGCGGCCAGACCCCTTCTAGAGCGAGTCCTACCTCCTCTCTGCCGCCTGCCGCCGCCACCGCTGCCACAGTCTCCCGGGTGGTCACCGCCTCCTCTCCAAGCGCTGTAGCCGCCGAAATCCGACCAGACTGGAAGCCGCCACGTCACCCACACGTAACCCCTCCCCCGGTGACGAGAGGGCGGTGCCACGCCTTTTGGAGCACAGCGACTCGAGAGACACGCCCTTCCACCAAAACGCCGGAGCGACTCCACCCTCCCATTGGCTAGGCTGTTCGTGACCCCGCCCCCGAGGAACTAGAGCCGGGGCCCAGGAGGCAAGGCCAGCCCCAGGGGAGGAGCCTTAAAGAGCCCGCAGCCCCAGCGGAGCCGGTGCCCTGTGGGCCCGGAACCGGCAGCGGAGGCACTTGCACTCGGGCAGGTACACGTTGGAAACTTTATTCTCTGGAGGCTGGAGCAGACTGAGAGCAGGGCTGGGGTCACCCCTTCTCCGGCTCCTCCAGGATCCCCTCCCGGTTGCTCTCCTGTAACCCCAGCTTTTGATTCTGGACTGACTGCCTGTTTGACCCCCGACGGCTGAACAGGGATAGCCGCCGCCACAGCACGGTGATCAAAAGGCTTTCATTCGACCTCCGATTCCCGCGGTCCTGCGGGTCCTCACCGATCCCTTCGAAGCCTGCAGGGATGACGAGGCCACTGAGCTCTGCTCTACCCTCCCCCGTCCAACCTCCTGGACGGTCCTTGTCGGGGCAACCCCTTCTCCCATTCCCTGGGCCCCGTTGGTGTGTCTTGGGTCCCACCTTCGCCTTCCTCCGACTCGGTCTCCTTGGCCGGCTCATCGGAGGTCTGAAAGTCCTTGTCTTGGCAGCAGCCCATAGCCCCGAGCGGCCCCGAACTCCGTGCCACCCACGCCAGCCCGCCAGCCTCCGTGCCTGGCTTTTGTGACGTCAGATATCCCACTGCACCAACGATGGGAGCAGTCACCCCTCTTTCCTTTCTCCCATCACAAAAGGCTCAGGGTCCCGGTGGGTGTTGAGCTGTTTATTTACAAAGTGAGGACAGGCTCTTCAGGGGCTGGTGGACCCAGGCCGCTGCTTTTTTCTCCGTCTGGTTTGGAGAGCCCCTTGGGTCCGCTCCAAATCAGGGAGCTTCCGCTTGGCAGCTGCCTCCAAGGAGGCCCAAAGTTCATCTGTCTCTGTGTCTTCTGGGGGTGCCTTTTTGGGCTCCTGGGGCTCTTGGGGCTCATCCTGGTGAGTGGGAGAACACTTAGAGGAACGAGGGGCACAGCAACAGATGGACAGGGAAGGAGGATCTAGCTGGGAAATAATCACTTGTATTTCCTGCTCCCAGCCACTATGACTATGTCAATCCTTGGCAGTAATCCTGTCAGGACCGTAACTATTAACACCCCTCAGAGGACTTAAGTAACTTGACAGACAAGAAGACAGTTCCAGGTCTGTGTTCCAGCTGCTGCTTTTTTTCTCTCCCCAGGGAAATGTTCACATCTCTGCCCTTGCTCCCACATTCTTAGACCCAAATGCTTACCTCCCAGTTATCCCTGCCTGACAGGAGAAGGCAGTTCAGTTGAGACTTCAGATAAACCTGCAAAAGATCAGGGGTCTTAAGCCAAGCACACTGAAACAGAAATATGGATGGGGACATGAGGCAGCCAGATCTCACCTTGTGCTCAAGGCCCCGTGGATTCCGGATCCTGTGTACCCTCAAGACTCTGTCCAAGCCACAGGAGGCTAGCAGGGGCTTTGAAGGGTGGCACTGTAATCCTCGGACACTGCCTGCTAACCCCTTCAGACAGCCCAGTAAGCGCCCTGGGGAAGGAGGGGGCACATCAGCACAAGCTGGCCAGCCAACAACCATTAAATGTTTCTTTTTTTTTGTTTTTAAAGATTTTATTTATTTATTTGACAGAGAGAGAGAGAGAGAGAGATCACAATTAGGCAGAGAGGCAAGCAGAGAGAGGGGGGGAAGCAGGCTCCCAGCTGAGCAGAGCCTAATGTGGGGCTCGATCCCATGACCCTGAGATCATGACCTGAGCTGAAGGCAGATGCTTAACCCACTGAGCCACTCAGGTGCCCCCCCCCCCAATAAATGGTTCCTTTTTTTTGAGAGAAAGAGAGTGAGTGGTCATGTGCAGGAGGGGCAGAGAGAGAGAGAGAATCTTGGGCTCCACATCCAGTGGGGCCTGGGCCTCCATCTCACAACCCTGAGATCACGACCTGAGCCGAAATCAAGAGCTGGACACTTAACCAACCAAGCCACCCAGGTGCCCCAACTGTCTCAATCACTTTGTTTCAATATTTATTACTCAACATAATGCTGGGACAGGAGTTATCACTGAGATCTCCATTTTACACGTGAAGGAGCTAGAAGTCACAAGGAGCTGAAGTAACTTGTCCACGATCCTACAGCTTCTGGTGAAATCAGGATTTGAACCCAGGCAACAGGCACCTGAATGAGGGCTCAACCACTCTACTGCACCCCGAGACGGAATCCTGCCTTTCCTCCCACCCCTTGCCCTCCCGCAAGGCTCCGCGGTCCACTTACCTTGCCGAAGGTCAATTTCTGCCAGCTGCCCGTGAGTGTTCCCTACAATCACTGAACTGAGGAGGAGACCAGAGGCAGGTGGGGTCAGCAGGAATCTCCTGGAGTCCTCTCTGAGCACCCCCTCTTGTCCTCTCAACACTTACTTGGCCCCAGGAGTCAGGGTCATGGCTGTAAGTGGGTACTCTCCATAGGTGGCCTCTAGGACTGGCCGGCGCTGGGGGGAAGCTGGATCATAGACACGGACCTGGAAAACACAGGGGCATCACAAGAGCACTGCCCTCCGGCTTCTCCACATCGTTACCCTCTCCTTCACCTATCGCTTTCTTGTTTATGACCTACTCTTAGAGAAACTTTCTCATTTGAAATGTACCTCCCCTTCTCTGAGTGTCAGTAAGGAGTGGGCAGAGGAGACTTGCTTAGGAGCATGGATGGACAGGGCTGAGGGAAGAGGTCCCCCAGGCTGGGAGGGGGCAGCATTCCCATGGTTCACACGTGTGAGCATTCCATCCCTCTAGACTCCCATCTTGGGATGACAAAGTAAGCCAGTCCAACTGTCAGAGAGTACTGAATTTCAGAGAAATTTAGCCTAAACAACAGAGGAGAGAGAAGCCCTCAGGGTGTGTTTTGAACAGAGGCCTATCAACAAGATCAGATTTCCTTATGCAGGAGTAAAGGAAATGAGGCAAATACAGTGATCCAGTCCTGCCTCGGTCTTAGGACCTCAAATGAGGCCAGCTGTAAAGATCTCCAGTTGGACCCTCACTCCCTTCCTCCCTCCTATAAAGCCGAGGAACTGGAGGCTGGAGAGGAAAACGTCAGGCCTGGGTCCCAAAGCAAACCAGAGCCTACATCAAGATCAGAATCCAGTTCTCTTGATGCCCAGCGTCCTCCCATCACACCTGTACCCTGTGTTCCTACAGTGAAAGGGGCACTCTCTTCTGTCCTCCCTTCCAGCTGGGAAGTGAAGGAAGGCCCACAGTCCAGAACACACATTCTAGGATGCACTAGAAGTTCACTGGCTCAGCCACAGGACTGGGATGGATGGAGGAAATGCTCCCTCTGAGAACTCAGGGACACAGCCTGGTGAGAATGGAAGCTATGCCAAATGATGAGGGATGAGGACTGAGCCTGTGCAGGGAGGCTGTTTCTCCAAGAGGCTGCTAGAACCCAGGACAGGGCAGGGGTGAGATGGTGCCTTACCTGGTGGTACCCTGTGCAGGTAACAAGCTTCTGAGACTCAGGGAGGAACTGTATGTCCTGATCCCAGATGGGAACCCGCAGGTCAAGCCAGTCGTTCCGTACCTGGTGGGGGGTGGTAGATGGGGGACAGGTTGTGGGAGGCTCATAGGCCCTTTCCTTCAGCCCTTCAGCCATCATCCCCTAAAGCCCATCCGGTCATCTCTGACTCAGTCAGTGGCCTCAGCCTCCCTGGACCTCAGCCCCAGCCCCTCTCACCCGTCACTTACATTCTTGGCCCTGAACACAGGCTCCTCAGACCCCTGTAGGTCCCACACCTTCAAAGCATTCTCTTTCCCACCCGTGGCAACCACATGGGGGTGTGCTGGGTCTTGGCGCATCCTACACACCCCAGGACCCACACTCAGTTCCAGGAGCTGAAAAGAACAGATGAGAGGGGAGAGGAGAAGAAGTTCCAGAGTCTTTAATCCTCTCCCCCAAAGCCCTCACTTGGTTCCAAATAAAACCAGCAAGACAGGGTCAGAGGATTACTTACTGGGTCAGAGGATGCCTCCTTGTCATTGTCACGCCAGACTCGGACAATCCCAGAATCCACACATGTGATAAGGGTGCTGCAGACAGAAGGAGGATAGAGTTAGGTTTAAAAAAAAAAAAAGTGTACAAGTCTTCTCTGGGCCCCAGTCGACCGACCCACCCCCAGATTCACATTAATGAGATTTTCTCCTTTCAGGTCTGTCATTTAATATCCTCGATGAGGGGAGGGGTTTTTGGAAGTGAGGAGACTGAAGCTCTGAGAAATGACAAGATTTGCCCACATAACTAAACTTCAGAACCAGAGCTGGAAATAAAGTCTGTGATAAAGTCTGCAGAATAGCAGAGGGCCTCTGCTATTCTGCAGCTACATCTGGAGGCACCTGGCTCTGCTGGTCTTTCTCAATCTTGAGTGGGTCACCAGGAGTCAGGATCAATAGTTCTGAAAAGACTGAAGTGTGGGACTGGTCTAAATTTAGGGTCTGGCCAAAGCTGACCACCAGCTGCTTCTCTCCAGTTCCCAGTTCAGGGTTCCAGACACTAAATGTCGGTCTCTCCCTCAAAGTACACACCCTTCCCATGAAGCCCAAGCAAGTCCCTCCCAGGCTGTGGAGAGCCGGAGCCTATGTTCTTTCTCTCATCTGCCCGCCTTCTCCAACTTGGTGCAGGCTGTGTAATTTGCCTGGGTTGTGGCAACAGCCTCCCAACTGCTCTTTCCAATCCATTCTCCATACCCCTCCTTGCTCAAAACCCAAAACCCCCACCACCTGCAAATCACAAGTGCAAATCTCTCAGCCTGGCTCTGAGAGCCTTTTACATATCATCTCTACCTACCTTGCCCATTTACTGCATCCTTGGCTTCAACTCCCAAATGCTGTTTGTCTTTCCCAAAATATGGTGTAGCCCGACACCATCATGCCCAGGCATTAGCCTCTTTCTAGAATGCTCTTACCCCTTTCTCCTTCTGTCAAAATTTCGCCCATCCTTCATGGCCCGGTGCAAATGTCTCACCCACAGAACTTCTAGATCTCACTTGTCAAACCACCATGAAACCTACACAGCCTATTTTCAGCCTTCTCCATCTTTGAAAGAAAGCTAGGCCAGGGGGCACCTGGGTGGCTCACTCCTTGGGCGTCTGCCTTGAAGTTGGGTCGTGATTCCAGGGTCCTGGGATGGAGCCCTGCGTTAGGCTCCCTGCTCTGGGGAAAGCCTGCTTCTCCCTCTCCCACTCTCTCTTGTGTTCCCTCTCTCACTGTGTCTCTGTCAAATAAAAATCTTAAAAAAAAAGGGGGGGGGCGCCTGGGTGGCTCAGTAGGTTAAAGCCGCTGCCTTCGGCTCAGGTCATGATCCCAGGGTCGTGGGATCGAGCCCCGCAACGGGCTCTCTGCTCTGCGGACAGCCTGCTTCCTCCTCTCTCTCTCTGCCTCTCTGCCTACTTGTGATCTGTCTGTCACATAAATAAATAAAATCTTTAAAAAAAAAAAAAAGCTAGGCCAGTTACCTAATCGCTGGCACCTTCCTATCTTTACCTTGGGAACTTCACCATATTGTTGGTGGTTGTTAGTTTGTCTGTTTTCAAACATACTCTAAACTATTAAATGACTTGCTCAGGGTCATCCAAAAGGTTACGAAGGCAGGAAGCAAAACCCTTGCGGATGCAAACTCCATGAAGGTTGGTACTTCATGTGTCTGGTTTACCTGCAGCCTTTGCATTTCGCCCAACGCCTGTTACTCTGCAGGTGTTCAATAAATGCTTGTTATAGGCAGGACGCAGGTCCCTGTCACCCAGCCCCGACACGTGTCATCATGGGTTGACCGTCATTGGTCGGCCTTCCTGCGGGAGCCTCCATGCTCTCCCTGCGACCTGAGCGTTCATCGAGGGGTTCAATCTTACCCGTCGACCTGGGCGAGGCCTCGGAACGTGCCCTCTCCGCCAGAGCAGTGCTTCTGGCCCTGGAATCGGCCCTCCTCGGTGCTGAAGTACCTCACCGTTCTGTCGGCGCAACCCACCAGGATCTGCGAGCAAAGGAGAGCAGGATGGCGATCAAAGCTAGGCTGCCTCATTTGGCTCCCCAGCTCGGGGCCGAACGGCGGCTGCTCACCTGAGTCTCGCCTCCCGCGCCCCAGCACACGGCGCTCACCGCCTCCTCGCGCCGCGGCTGTCCTGCCGCCGTGAAGTTCGCCGCCTGTTTGCGCTGAAGATTCACCCCTGCGGGAGGCGGGTATCAGTCGCGCCGCGGTCGCGAGCGGGGGTTACCTCCCCTTCCCGACGCCGAATGGTGTAGCCCGACACCATCATACCCAGGCAGTAGCCTCTTTCTAGAATGCTCTTACCCCTTTCTCCTTCTGTCAAAATTCTGCCCATCCTGCCCAGTCACCCACCTTTCAGGATCCCGGTGTCCGTGCCCACCCACACATGATTCCAGCGTGCCCCCGCAGCCGCCATAACGGAGCCCGGCAGCCTGCGGCTCGGACTTCCGGCGCAGGTATCACGTCATCCGCGCGCGCCGAGGCGCCTGGGAAGGAAGTCCTCTCCGGGAGTTTAAGGAGCCGGAAGAAGAGACCCTAGTTGGTTCAGGGGAAGAGTTTGCGGCCTTTGATCTCGCGGTTGTGAGTTTGAGACTCCAGGTTGCGTGTAGAGATGACTCAAACAAAACGAAACAAAGCAAGAACCTGGAAGAGTAAAGATCCCCTAACTGCGACAGCCGGTTTCGCTTTACGAAGACGAAATCTGGAGATACTTGTGATCTGAAGACTAACTGGACAGTTTTGCTCTCGGAGTGGAAGGCATCCTAAGCGGACCGCGTCGCCCGGCGGAGCCAGGCCTAGTGCGTCTCCCCCCTCCAAAGCATCATGCACATCTGGTTTTCTGTACACAAGACAAGAAGGAAGAGCGCGCTTCAGAGACAATTCAAATGACTAATAGGGCTCATGGCTTCAACCTCGAGTATAAAAGACACAAAAAGGGGATGCCTGGGTGGCTCAGTTGGTTAAGCAGCTGCCTTCGGCTCAGGTCATGATCCCAGCGTCCTGGGATCGAGTCCCACATCGGGCTCCTTGCTTGGGAGGGAGCCTGCTTCTCCCTTTGCCTCTGCCTACCACTCTGTCTGCCTGTGCTCGCTCTCTCTCTATATATATAACAAATAAATAAATAAAATCTTAAAAAAAAAAAAGACACAAAAAGGAAGAAAGATGGAGAAACTGAACCCGACGGTCTTAAAACAGAAATCCGGAAAGTGGAGGCGGGGGCGTCGTTTTTCTTTCCTCTTATTGAGGTTTGGGGATGGTAAAAATCAGCTCCAGCTGAGAGTAAAAGTCGGCCAAATTAAAACAGTGTTTCTCCCAGGGACAAACTGCTACTGTACAGTGTCATAATAGCCCCTTCGTTGAGTGACTACTGTTCCCTTACAGAAAGATTTTTGTTCTCCGAAATTAGAGAACCAGAAACTGAAATTGTATCAGTAAGAATAAGAACATCCCACTCTTGCCTGCACGGAGAAGCAGCCTTGGTTTGCAGCTCAGCTGGTGGGAAGTTCTGAGTATCCCATTCCACATTTATCTTAACATTGTATTACCAAGGAAACAAGCGCCCTGGGTCTACTTTACAGTCCACGCCTGAGACTGACCTCCTAGCGTCCCCTTGCCCTTGCAGCCTATCACATTAAATTAAACCTAAATTCCCCTTTATCTTTAAAATCCTACATTTAGGGACATCTGGGTGGCTCAGTCGTTAAGCGGCTGTCTTTGGCTCAGGTCATGATCCTAAAGTCTTGGGATCGAGGCCCGCATCAGGCTCCCTGCTCAGCGGGAAGCCTGCTTCTCCCTTTCCCACTCCCCCTGCTTGTGTTTCCTGTCTCGGTGTGTCCCCCTCTGTCAAATAAATAAAATCTTTAAAAAAAAAATCCCAGGGGCACCTGGGTGGCTCAGTGGGTTAAAGCCGCTGCCTTCGGCTCGGGTCATGATCCCAGGATCGTGGGATCGAGCCCCGCATCGGGCTCTCTGCTCTGCGGACAGCCTGCTTTCTCCTCTGTCTTTCTCTGCCTCTCTGCCTACTTGTGATCTCTATCAAATGAATAAATAAAAATATTAAAAAAAAAATCCCACACTTAAATCCTTTACTTTGTGAGATATCCTCTTTTGCGCAGCTTCTCTCGTTGTCAGGGGGCACACCTGGGGCTTAGGTTAGTTGGGGCGACCCAATGATCTGTTTATAGAGTAAAGGTAACCTAAGGGAAAGACAAACGAAGCACTCCCCACAACACCATCAATTTGTAAATCACAAGTACACCTTTTTTAAAGGTAGAGTAATACCAGTGGGTAAAGTGCAAGAGAAATGGCTATTCCAAGCCCAACATTCTGTGGTGAGAACGCTTTAAACAGGACGGAAAAACACCAACTTATAAACAAAGCGGGAAGGTATTATATTTTACTTATCTTTAAACATCTTTTCCTTTACCA
>ML099392.1:9242-53765 GCA_003697995.1 Taxidea taxus jeffersonii
TCTCTCTCTCTCTCTCAAACCTAGTGAAGTGCAGTAAACTGAGATATGCCTTTATATTTTGAGCACCAGTCCTTATCAGATACATGATTTGCATATGAATTCTATTCTGTGGGTTGGTTCTCTCATCTTTGATGGAGTCTTTTGAAACACAAAACTTTTATGATTAAGTGAAATTTATTTTTTCTTTTGTCTTGTGCTTTTAGTCTAATATCTAAGAGTACTTTATTTAACATATGGTTATGAAGACTTAGTGTTTTATAGTTTATTTTATAGTTTATAGTTTATTAGTTTATAGTTTATTTTATAGTTATATTTCAGTTTCTGATCCATTTTAAGTATTATGTATGGTATGAGATAGGGTCCAATTTCAGTCTTTTTTTAAATTTTTAAAAAGATTTCTTTATTTGAGAGAGAGAGAGAGAGAATGAGCAGGGGGAGGGGCAGAGGGAGAGAGTGAGAGAGAATCTTTAGCAGGCTCCACACTGGGTGTGGAGCCCCATGTGGGCTTGATCTCAAAACCCTGAGATCATAACCTGAGCTGAAGTCTAGTCAGACACTTAGCTGACCTATTGAACCATCCAGGCACTCCCAACTTCATTCTTTTGCATGCATATAGCCAGTTGTCCCAGCACCATTTGTGGAAAAGACCAGTCTTTCTTCATTGAATTGTCTTGGCATCCTTGTAAAAAATCAAGTAACCATGAATATGAAACTTTATTTTTGACTTGCATTTTTATTACATTTATCTATACTTTTGTCCTTAAGCCAGTACTATATTGATTACTGTAGTTTCTAGTAAGTTTTGAAATAATGAAATGTGAGTCTTCCAACTTTGTGCTGCTTTTTCAAGATTGTTTTGACTATTCTAGATCTCTTGCATTACCATAAGGATTTTAGGATCAGCTTTCCACTTTCTGCTAAGAAGCCAGCTGGGTTTTTAATGGGGATTGCATTGACTCTGTAGATCTATTTGGAGAGTATTGTCTACAGATTCATGAACTGTCCTACTTACTATGTTTATTTAGCCATTAATTTACTTTTGTTATTAACATGGGACCAGTAGTGCTCACTGTTGAAAAAAATTTGGTTCTGGGGTGCCTGGGTGGCTCAGTGGGTTGAAGCCTCTGCCTTCAGCTCAGGTCATGATCCCAGGGTCCTGAGATTGAGCCCCACCTCGGGATCTCTGCTCATCGGGGAGCCTGCTTCCTCCTCTCTCTCTGCCTGCTTGTGATCTCTGTCTGTCAAATAAATAAATGAAATCTTTAAAAAAAAAAAAAAGAAAAAAATTTGGTTCTGCATTTTCTCATTGACAGAGGCATTTACATCTTTTAGAAATATTTTTGTTCTCATTCCATTGCAGTGTTAATATTTAAGTATTATTTGTATTTAGTAAATTGTTTTAGTAAAAAATAAATATGCATGTGATTTTTAATATTTTCTAGGATATCCTTAATGTCACTAAGAAATAAGTACACTTTATAGAGTTGGGTCCCATAGTTAGTTTTCAGATTCCTTTTAATGTAAAATAAACAGAAGACTGATCATCATTATGTGTTATCAGGTGATTATTTTACTGAATTTGGTTTTTGTTTATTATTAAAATTTAAATTTTGTATACAAGTATATGCATATTAACTTGAAGTAATATGATACTACTTAATCTTGAAATTTAATAACTTTAATCAGATTTAATTCTTAGAACATTAGCAAAAGCTAATGGTTTTCTTTTCCTTCTTACTGTAGTCGGTGGTAGATGATTGGATAGAATCATACAAGCATGACCGAGATATAGCACTTCTTGACCTCATCAACTTTTTTATTCAGTGTTCAGGCTGTAAAGGTAAGATACATTTATTTTGGAAGCGGAATGTTCTCAAACGGTCTCTTTTTGTTCCACCTAAATATATATTAGCACTTTACATGGAAAATAATGCCAAGATATGGAATTGTTTGCATTATAATCATACAGAATGTATAAGGAAAAAGGAGCAAAGAACAAAGTAAGAAAGAAACTCTGTTGAGACAGTTGTGTATTCATGTGTAAAAATTAACTAAAAGCTTCGCAATTTATAACATATTACTTTTATTAGATGTATTTCCCACTTTCAGCATCTGGTTTTAGGACCAAAGAAATGGATTAAAATGGGAGGAGGAAGATAATGAAGAGGTACAAGTCAAGTGGCAGGGAATTCTAAAGTGTAGGGAGTTTAAAAGTGCCATGAATGATAGTTAAGTAAGGTATTGGTGAAATTCTAGTTTTTTTCTTAAAAAGTAGAGAAGTTTTGGAGTGGGGTCTTACTGGAAATGTTTTCACTTTATTTAAAAAGATTTTGAGGTATGAATGGGGAAAATATAAAATACAGTAGTGTCTTCCCTGGGGCAAAAATATGTAGTGCAGACATTGAGCAGGGGGACACAATTAGGTAAGTTGGGGTGGTGTCATACATCTTCATCTGGATTGGTAAATGATTCAGACAAAATCATGGACAAGTTTTTGATCTGTTTTGTTTCTCCCTAATACTTGGTCCATCCTTGAAATTTAAGAAGATGTCCAGGAAAATAAATGTTTGAAAGTTTCCCAAGAGTATTACTTTTTTTTTTAATGAAAGTGGCACCAAAAACATGTACATCAGAAGTCAGAAGGAGGGAAGTTTGCTTAGAAATGGATCTAAGAAGTTAAGATGGTAAAGAATGATTTAAACAAATCTGTAAAAAGAATCACAGGAAACAATTTATTTATGTCTACTGCTTTGATTCTATAGTAATACTTCAAAAATACTGTTACTGGAATTGTAAAACAAGTATCATTTTTAAAAAGAGTTTTTTAATTTTTTTAATTTTGATTCAGGGACATTTTATTGAAAATAAATTGAGTTACATTCTTTCCACATTACTTTTTCTCCCAGGTAGCGTAGGATTAAAATCCTAACTCTTAAAATTACACTGCTTAGTGTAAAATTTAGATAATCTGACTGTATATAAAGATTTTCTTTCACTTAGGTTTTTAAAATTTTATTTTGATTCAGTGTAGTTAACTTTTTAGTTAAATAGTTTAGTTAGATAGTTAAATAGTTAAAATTTAAGTAATAGTTAAAAATTTAAAAGTTAGTTAAAATTTTATTTTGATTCCAGTGTAGTTAGTTTCAGGTGTACAATATCATGATTTAGCAATTCCATATAAACAATATTTTATGAACTGATGCATTTTATTTGAGGTTGATCACAACACTCACTGCAGCATGCATACTAGATAGTATGTATGTGAGGCCTGATAGACAAATACATTAACTTCTTGAGTCTGTTCTGCATAATGCCATTAATATGGCCAGTTTTGAGAAAAAAAATGAGAACTTTAGAGAATTTAAAACCTTGGAGTACAGAGAGTTGCCTAATTTATTTGACTTCTTAGCTAGAGGTAGCTGCAAATCAATATAGAAAATTTGACTGACTCTGCTCAAAAGAAATGTAATGACAATATGATGAATCAGATTAACACTTTGTAAAAAAGGATATACTGGTATTATTTTTATTTTGTCTGTGTCCAGTCTATCTTTCTGGAGTAGAAGAAATCAGGTACCTGTTTGTTGTATTGTGTAATCAAGGACCATGTCCTTTCTCTTAAGATTCTGTGAAAGTAGAAGGTTGATTGCAGAACAACTGAACAGGTGCCAGAAATAACTCGATGAGCTGAAATTCTGACTTTTATCTTAAGTCTGAATAAAATAAGATAAAGGTTCAACTGAACCTTTGGATGTACTTTGTCATATACCAGGTTGTCCAGATTTTTAAAAATTGAAAGTGTTGGAAACTTAATCAGGTAGATTTAAACACTGTCATAATGTTTATTTTAGAATCAAGAAAACTCCATAAAGAATTTATCATCTAATCAAAGTTAAGGTCATTAAGTACTTTCAAAACATACTTATAATTATTTTGATTGAATTCTTTTAGAGACATCTTTATATGTGCTGTACTTCAGCCTTTTTCTTTTGGGCTCAGGATTGTCATTGCGAGCATCAATTATTTTACTGTAGTTTTGCCTTCAGCAGCTATTGAGGTGTGGAGGGATGTTTGACTCTACACTGAATGGTTCCAGACTGCTTTGTGGTTGCTCAATCTGTGACCAGTGTTTCTTTCTTCTTTCCTGGTCATCTGCCACTTTTCATTTTGCCAGTTTTTAGCAGTCTCTCTTCATGTCTGCTATAATTTCAAGGCAGTGGATTCACATGTGGTGTCTTAATGGCACCTTGACACCTGCCCGAGGAGTTACATGCATGGAATTTGTAACAGCTGTTTTTTTTCTGCTTATTTTTGGTTTTCTGGCTGTTAAATGGTCTGAGATGAGAGAGGAGCTTTAGAAATGGGACAGTTGTCGAAATGTATGCAGTATGTTTGCTTTGAGATTTACTGCTATATACATATTTACTTTGTAGAAATTGTTTCAGGGATTGAGTAACTTGTCCTTCTATAGCTTTGCCAAGTTTATAACACCTGGGTGTAAAGTA
Organism: Taxidea taxus jeffersonii; assembly: GCA_003697995.1. Lineage (NCBI taxonomy): Eukaryota > Metazoa > Chordata > Mammalia > Carnivora > Mustelidae > Taxidea > Taxidea taxus. Next base: position 13,748 of record ML099392.1, read on the forward strand.
CAGGAAGGTTCAGAAGATATATCCGTGACTTGATTAAAATTAAAAAACCCTTCAAAAGGTTTTTGAGAATGCTGCTTCTTTTTTTTTTTAAGAAGTTTTTTTTAAAGATTTTATTTATTTATTTATTAGAGAGAGAGAGAGAGAGAGAGCTTGCGAGCTCAGGCAGACAGAGTGGTAGGCAGAGGGAGAAGCAGGCTCCTCGCCGAGCAAGGAGCCCGGTGTGGGACTCGATCCCAGGATGCTGGGATCATGACCCGAGTCGAAGGCAGCCGCTTAACCAACTGAGCCACCCAGGCGTCCCGAGAATGCTGCTTCTTTAGCAAGGGAAATGGTGCTTTCTTCCAGATTTGTTAATACCTTAAAATAATCATGTAGTTCTTTAATGTTGTGGTAAGGGCAGACTCTTCACAGCATCACTAGAAGTTGATCTTACTTGGGGGTGGCATCATGATATAGATGAATAATCTCAGACAACGTATTTAACTTCTCTTTGCTTTAGCTTTTATTTCCTCATCAGTAAAGCCAGGATTATAGAACCTGTCTCATATTTGTGGTATTCATAGTAGTAGTCCAGCAGTAGAAATTCAGCTTTGAGAATCTAGTTTCTACATTTGTTCTTTTTAAAATAATCTGATACCCTATCAGTGGAAACTCATGTATATTTTTTCCTGTATTGTCTCCTACTCATAATTTCTTCTAGAAATCCCTTTTCTGATATTTGATCTCTACCTGGCTTTACTTCTTATAATGTGCATCCTTCCTCTTCCCCTTTCCCATCTTTCTTTGAAATTCTAAATATCCTTATCAGATTCTAAATATGCTTATCAGATTCCTTTTCTGTGAAACACCTGACTTATGCTTATAATTGATTTAGGTCTGACCTATGGCCTTTATTAGCATTGTCACTCATTAGGGCTTTTCTTATTTACCATCTTTAATAGTTTTTATTTTTTCCTTCCTCCCTTTCTTCCTTCTGTTTTTGTTATTCTTTATTTAAACTTCCAACTAGATAATGGGTGAATGGAAACTACAACGTAACTGTTTATGTTTATTTGAAGCCCTTTTAGAGGATGATTGGATGGTGTGTGTGTGTGTGTGTGTGTGTGTGTGTGTAGTAATGCTAATAAAGAATCCTGGCTAAAGTGAACTCTACCTATCACTCTTTTCCTTGTCTTCAGGTTTATCCTTAAAGTTTTAATTGTTATCCTGGGTGCTGCCTAAAACCCTTGATAACGTGTGTTATATTAAAAGGGACTAAGCCAGTATACATATTGTAGGCAAGAGTCGATTAAGTCAGGTCGAAATGTGATGGAGATTAACAGTGTAAGAGACTGACTTAGAAATTCTCTTTATTTTTTTCATTCTACAATGTATATTAACTTCTTACACTTGCAAATTTCAGGAGTTGTCACAGCAGAAATGTTTAGACATATGCAGAACTCTGAAATAATTCGAAAAATGACTGAAGAGTTTGATGAGGTAACTTATTACCCTAATATTTTGATAATTTTATGCATGTTGATCTTGATATAACCTTTAAAGTATTCTTAAATTCTGAGTATTAGTGTTAATGGATAACAGCTTTGGCATCACATTTAATCAAATGATGAGAAGTGACCTTGGGCAAGTTGTTGTCTTAGCATTGGTTTTATCATCTGTGAATTATACTCTTGGCTAATAATGCTTCTTTTTTTTAAGATTTTATTTATTTATTAGTTAGAGAGAGAGAGAGAGAGCACAGGCAGACAGAGAGGCAGGCAGAGGCAGAGGGAGAAGCAGGCTCCCTGCCGAGCAAGGAGCCCGATGTGGGACTTGATCCCAGGACGCTGGGATCATGACCTGAGCCGAAGGCAGCCGCTTAACCAACTGAGCCACCCAGGCGTCCCTAATAATACTTCTTTAATAAGCCTGTTGTGGATTTAAATGAGTAATGTTTGAAAACCTTATTAGCATTTTACAGTGCATGGTATATGATAAGAACTTAATAAATGGTAGCTATTATTGTTACTGTCAAAAAATGAAAACTTCAATAAAATTTAGTGCCTAAGAACATGTCTTGGAATATTAATGATAGATTTGGTCAATATTTGGGGAATCAGGTAGCTTAGGCAAAGGACTATAAAGTTGACCCTTAAACGGCATGAGGGTTAGGGATGCTTACTGCCCCCCCCCCCACATGGTCAAAAATATGCATGTAACTTTGGCTCGCCCCCCCAGCCTTAACTACTATAATTGCTTACTTACTTTTCACTAGAAGCTTTGCTGATAAACAGTGATTAACAAACATTTTGTATGTTATATGTATTATATACTTATTCTTAGAATAAAGGAAGCTGGAAAAAAGAAAATGTTATTAAGAAAATCATAAGGAAGGGAAAACAAATTTACAGTACTGTAGGTATATTTATTGGAGAAAATCTGTGTATAAGTGGATCTGTACTGTTCAAACCCATGTTGTTTAATGGTCCACTCTCTACATGTTATTATTTAAAATATCCTTTATGGGGGCATCTGGCTGGCTCAGTTAGTGGAGCACGCGACTCTTTTTTTTTAAAAAATTATTTAATTTCTTTTCAGTGTAACAGAATTCATTGTCTACGCACCACACCCAGTGCTCCATGCAGTAAAGAGCATGTGACTCTTGATCTGGGGTTGTGAGTTCAATCCCCACGTTGGGTGTAGATAGAGATTACTTGAAAACAAAATCTTTTTTTTTTTTTAATATTTTATTATTTATTTTTTAGAGAGAGAGAGAGAGAAAGCACGAGCTCAGGTACACAGAGTGGTAGACAGAAGCAGAGGGAGAAGCAGGCTCCCCGCCGAGCAAGGAGCCCGATCTGGGACTTGATCCCAGGACACTGGGATCATGACGTGAGCCGAAGGCAGCTGCTTAACCAACTGAGCCACCCAGGTGTCCCTGAAAACAAAATCTTTAAGAAAAATATTTCCTTTATGTTCAAGTATGAGTAATAAAAACAATACAAATAAGAAATAGTAGCTTAGACTTGAGTGAATCCGTTATCACAGTGATGCCTTTGAAGTATTGTTACTAATAAAGACATTTAGATTTACTATAATCTAAGCTCCTTCAGGGCAGAGATTTTTGTTTTTTCACGGCTGCATTCTAGCACCAGCAGCTTTACTCTTCAAAACTTGTCACTGTGAATTTTCAAGTAGAAACTCTTGTCCCATTTGAGTTTTACTTTATCATTTTTTCTTACTTACTCTGATGAAGGAGCCTTTAATGATCATTCTAAAAGATAGACAAGAGTTGTTTAAAAGGCTTTCATGATCGCTAAGTGCTATTAATCAGTCACAAGTACTTGAGAGGTAATTATGAGTAATGGTATTACAGTAGCCCTCCCCCCCATCCTCGGGGGATACATTCCAAGATCTCCAGTGGATGACTAGAACCACAAATAGTAGTAAACCCTATATATTCTGTTTTTTTTTTCTGTGTATACATAACCCGTGATAAAGTTTGACTTATAAATTAGACATAGTAAGAGATTAACAAAAATAAAGCTGAACAATTAAATACTATACTGTAAAAAATTATGTGAATGTAGTTTCTGTCAAAATACCTTCTGTTCTCACCCTTGTGATGATGTGAGATGATAAAATACCTGCATGATGAGATGAAGTGAGGTGAATGACATAGGCCTTGTGACATAGTTTTAGGCTACTATTGACCTTCTTCTGACAACATATTAGAAGGAGGATCATCTGCTCTCAGATGGAGGTTGACTGTGGGGTCACTAAAATGTGGAAAGTGAAACTACGGATAAAGGGCAGCAGGGGGCGGGGAACATGACTGCTTTATTTACCTACTAATATTAAATGTTTTAGTGATAACCTTCTTACTAAAAGGAAACAGCTATTTAAGAATCCTGAGATCTGATTTGAAAGTGTAAGCAAACCAAGTTGCAGACAATTAAGATGATGCATTTCAGTGTAGTCACTAAAAGATTCAGAGAATATGGAAGAAATCCTTTTTGTAGACTATTAGGATCTTATTCTCAGATGAGAAATAATAGTTCAGCTTACATGTGGCATAACTTAAAATTAAAAAAAAATTGCTCTAATGACAAAATAATAGGGGTGGCTGGCTGGCTCAGTTGGTAGAGCATGTGATTCTCTCATGTCATGAGTTCAAGCCCCAAAGTGGGCATAGAGTTTATTTTATTTATTTATTTTTAAAAAGATTTTATTTGAGTGAGAGAGAGCATGGGGGAGGGGCACGGAGAAAGGGGAAGCAGATTCCCCACTGAGCGGGGAGCCTAACACGGGGATCAATCCCAGGATTTTGAGATCATGACCTGAGCTGAAACCAAGAGTCGGATACTTAACGAGCTGAGTCACCCAGGGGTCCCTACTTACATTGATTGATTGATTGGTATCTGGTTTATTTTACTTAGTATAATGCCTTTAAGTTTCACCCATGTCATGTATCTGAATTTTCTCCCTTTCTAAGGCTGAATAATATTCAGTTGTATGTATACACATTTTGTTTATCCATTCATCCATCAGTGGACACTTGGGTTGTTTCTACCTTTTGACAATGGTAAATAATGCTACAGATTTCTGTTGTTTTAAGCCACCAAGTGGTGCTGGGAAAATTGGACAGCTATATACAGAAGAATGAAACTTGACCATTTTCCTACTTTAGAAAAAAAAAAAAAAACGGCTTGTATGCACCTGGGTGGCTCAGCTGGTTAAGCGACTGCCTTGTCTCAGGTCATAATTCCAGGGTCCTAGGATAGAGCCCCATGTTGGGCTCCCTGCTCAGCGGGGAGCCTGCTTCTCCCTCTCCCTCTGCTGCTCTCCCTGCTCTTTTTTTTTTTAAATTTTTGTTTATTTATTTGACACAGAGACAGAGATAGAGATCACAAATAGGCAGAGAGGCAGGCAGAAGGGGAGGGGGAAGCAGGCTTCCTGCCGAGCAGAAAGCCTGATGCGGGGCTCTATCCCAGGACCCTGAGATCATGACCTGAGCTGAAGGCAGAGGCTTAATCCACTGAGCCACCCAGGTGCCCCAGCTCTCCCTGCTTTTATGCGTGTTCTCTCTGTCAAATAAATAAAAGCATATATATATATATATATGTATACACACACACATATGTGTGTATATATATATAGTGGTTTAAAAAATTGGTAAACTCTACTACTAAAGTGATCTTAAGTCTCCAGAATACCCTTCAAAGCAACTCTTGCCTTTAGAGGTTCTGTGTAGTATTGCCCTTTTTATTCTTAAGGATTTGGTTTTTTGGGGGGGTATTTAATTAATTTTTTTAGAGAGAGAGTTGGGAGAGGGGCAGAGGGAGAGACTCTCAAGCAGACTCCCTGCTGAGCACATATCCTGTCATGGGGCTCTAGCCCACGACCTATGAGACAAAACCAAAGGTCAGCACACTAAGCCACTCAGGTACCCCATTTAAGGATTTGTTTTTAATGATTTATGGGGATTCTCAGTGTAACTTCATTGGAGAATGCCTCATCTCTATAGAAGAATGCTTAAGTACTAGTGTTTCCAGGCTATACTAGCTACATTTCCATTTCTTTTTTTTTTTTAAAGATTTTATTTATTTATTTGACAGAGACAGACAGAGAGGGAACACAAGCAGGGAGAGTGGGAGAGGGAGAAGGTTTCCCCCTGAGCAGGGAAACCCATGTATGGTGTTCGATCCCAGGACCCTGGGATCATGACTTGAGCCGAAGGCAGACACTTAATGAATGAGCCACCCAGGTGCACCTCCATTTCTTCTTAAAATTATGTCATTGTTTAAAAATAAGTTATGTCATTGTTTATATCTGTCCACTAGTCCTTGAGGCTAATGAAAATATACATTGTAATCTTTTGATTATTTATAAATCATAACATCAGACTGGTTGAAAATATGATTTCATTGTTTTGAATCCATTTAAAAATATAACTTTGGTTTTGGTATGCTTTTGTTAGGCTTTTGTTTTAAGGAAATTCAATAAGAATCTCTTTGTTTATCAGTATAATATTTTGCTTTGATGAGAAGCTTTTTATTTTTAACTTTGAGTAATTGGCATATATTTTTATTGGTTAAATTGGAATCATAATATCCATTTTGATCTTAAAGAGCAGAACTGTTCAAAAGTAACTCCTGCCTACTTTGAGGATTTATTGGAGAAGAAAGGTGGGGTAGTCTTTTCAGCTTCTGCCTAGAGTATTTCATAAGCAAGCAAAATCTTGTTAAATCATGTGTCTTAAATGAAATTACTGTTTAAAATTTTTTGTTTTAGGATAGTGGAGACTATCCACTTACCATGGCTGGTCCTCAGTGGAAGAAGTTCAAATCCAGTTTTTGTGAATTCATTGGCGTGTTAGTACGGCAGTGTCAGTATAGTATCATATATGATGAGTACATGATGGATACGGTCATTTCACTTCTTACAGGATTGTCTGACTCACAAGTCAGAGCATTTCGACATACAAGCACCTTGGCAGGTCAGTATTTAGAAGTTTTTTTTTTCATATTTCCTTAGGTTAGAGATGAAAATGGTTTTCATTAAAAGAAATGATGACTCATTAATGAATTTTGCTTATAGAGTAACCACTAACAGAACATTCTCCTCTCCCTCTGTGAATTACTGGGAATGCAATGATTATTTTCAGTTTTGATTCTGTGAAAGGTATACTATAGTAAGTATATAGTGATTTTCTTGTGTTCAGCCTGTTTGATTACATGCCACAGAAAGAGAAAAGAGGTGGATAGGAATGTGTTGCATTCTTGAAAGATGTTTTATCAGGGATGATACTACCAAAAAATTTGGAGAGACCATTAAGTAATTTTAGATATGTAGTTCTAAGGATCCTTACTTTTTGTCTCTGATGTGCACTGTCCCTCCTAGTTTGATGGTCCCTGCAGGATGATGTTTACTCTTTAACCATACCATAAGAGTTGATTTTTCTTACCTGTCTGAGTAACTTTAGGCTGAGCTAAATTCTTTGCTTCTTGAAGTGAGTTATATTTTTAAGCCTCACACATTTCTAGAACGGTGATTTTTGATGTTGGTGTTTATAAAATCTTTTGATTTCTCCTTTGTGGTAAAGGCAAAGTTTTTGATACACTATTACTGAATATGTACTTTTTGAGTTTGAAAAAAATCAGCTGGGCATTGTTATAGTATTATAAGCCCTAATGGTAGAATATGTTGATATATACAAAAAGTTTTTGTTCTCCAAGTGTGGGGATATTTTTTTCCTTTAGAGCATTTTCCTAAAGAATTAAAGCTGTACTTTATCTAAATCCTCAATTTTCAAAAAACAAAATGCAGGTAATCTGGAGGAAGGAAGTGGAGGGAAAAATGCAGACAATCTTTCTATAGGATTTTATTTTTCATTTTTTAAAGATTTATTTATTTATTTGACAGAGAGCACACAGGAGCATTAGCAGGCAGAGCAGCAGGCAGAGAGAGAGGGAGAGGCAGGCTCCCTCCTGAGCAGAGAGCCTGACATGACTCCTCCATCCCAGGATCCTGGGATCATGACCTAAGGCAGACACTTAACCAATTGAGCCATCCAGGCGCTCCTAGGATTTTTGTTTTTAGATTGGAAGTCACAAGATATGAATGTGATCTTGCTCTATTAACTAAGGTAGCATTTAACATTAAGAACTTGGTGGCTAGGGGCGCCTGGGTGGCTCAGTGGGTTAAAGCCTCTGCCTTCGGCTCATGTCATGATCCCAGCCAGGGTCCTGGGATTGAGCCCCGAATCAGGCTCTCTCATCAGCAGGGAGCCTGCTTTCCCCTCTCCTCTCTCTCTGCCTGCTTCTATGCCTACTTGTGATCTCTGTCAAATAAATAAATAAATAAATCTTAAAAAAAAGAACTTGGTGGCTAAAGTAAATTAAAATAAGTATGATGGCATAAGGTGAATAATTTAGATCAGAGTAACGAACTGGTTTCCTAAGGGAGTGAAAGAGCTCTGAAGAGAAAGTTGAGAATCCTTTTTAAAGAGACCCAGTAGTCACAAATAGAGATATAGTTTTGTGTTGTTCTCTTATGCAATGAACCAGATCTGAGAAATAGTCTGGAGTAAACTAAAAAGGCATAAAATGGTGAGATATTTCAATTAGTAAGTTTTAAGTCACAGTCTTGTCTGTGAGCAAGGGTTCAGTAACAGAAGGTGAGGGGATCTGGAGGAAGTGTATAAAATGCACTTTATTGAGTGATATTTTTCTTTGTACTTTGACTTTTTTAAAAAAAGATTTTATTTCGTTGACAGGCAGAGATCACAAGTGGGCATAGAGGCAGGCAGAGAGAAAGGGGTAGAAGCAGGCTCCCTGCTGACCAGAGAGCCCCATGTGAGGCTCGTTCCCAAGACCACCTGAGCTGAAGGCAGAGGCTTTAACCCACTGAGCCACCCAGGGGCCCCTGTACTTGGACTTTTCATCTAGATCTAGATCTTTTCTTTGTAATATCACCATTGTCTTTATGATGATATGCAATAGAGTAAAATTAAAAGAAATCAAATAGTGATGAAACTAATTTTTACATATTGTGGTTTGATATGAAGCACTTAAGCTCCTTCTCCCTTTGGTAACCAAAATAGCTAAGTACTGCCATAGGAACCAAAATTTACTGAGAAGGTGAATTATAACCTTTGAAAAAGATCATTGTAGGGGGCACATTTTAGAATAGTGAGATTTGAGTGTAGTCTGAAGTCAGATCACCTAGTTCTGAATACTGGTTTAACTACTTATGTGAACTGTGTAATCTAAGGGAAATTTCTTAATCTCTGTGGACTTTAGTTTCCTCATGAATAAAATGGGGATAATACTTAATTTTGGGGGCTGTTGAGAGGATTAGGAGATAATCCATGAAAAATACTTAGCATAGGTAACTGATACATAGTAAGTATTCAGTACACATTAGCTGTCGTTTATTGTTGTCATTTGTAGCAGGTGTATTTTTCTTTTTTTTTTTAGAAGCAGAACAGCCCATCTTGTCTTTAATTTCTCTTAATTTGATACTAAATTGTAAACTTTTGCATCTGTGAGACTAATTTCAAAATTTTCCTTTTAAAAATAGCTATGAAGTTGATGACCGCTTTGGTGAATGTGGCGCTAAATCTTAGCATTAATATGGATAATACACAAAGACAGTATGAGGCAGAACGGAATAAAATGATTGGAAAACGAGCCAATGAGAGGCTAGAACTCTTGCTACAGAAGAGGAAAGAGGTAAACTTTTGTATTGAATATTTGAGCTGTTAATCCATGACCAGCTTTGATCATTAATTATGATATAATATTGCTAGTTCATGAGATAAATTTTTTGGAAGGATTTAAATTTAAATAACATTTCAAGTTGTTTAAATGTCAGTTTTGTTGACTGTCCATGCCAACAGTACCTTTTGTTTGTACTTTCTTTCTTTGTAGACTAGGGTTAAGAGTTTAAGGCTTTCAGAAAGGTCCTGGATCAGTCAGACAAGTTGTTTTAAGACTTAGTATTATTCATCTCTGCCATGAAAATGTCTCTCCTAACTTATTCCCTGAACTAGTTGTTAGGATGAATTCAGGTTTCACTTATGTGACATCACTTTGAAAAATAACTTAACAGGCTATTTATGGTGTCTCAGTTGCTGCCCTTTCTTTTTTTGGGTAGTATAGGAGGCAGTTGATTAACATGACTGATCACCAAATTTAACTTTGAATAAGGAAGATATTTTTTCATTCTTACACTAAATAATACTAAATAAAAATCTTTTTTTTTTTAAGAGGGAGAGGGATGGATGGAGAGGGAGAGAGAATCTTTTTGATTTTGTTGGGGGAAGGGGGGGGGAATTTTAAGCAGGCTCTATAACCAGCATGGAGTCCAGTGCAAAGCTCCATCTCACAACCCTGAGATCATGAGTCGGAAGCTTAACTGACTCAGGCACCCCCTAAATAAAATCTTTCATTGTTGTGTTTGTGATTTAAATTCTTTCTTCATTAGTGATACAGTATTTTGCTATCTAATATTGGTGATATTTATATTTATTTCTAATAGGCAAAATCTGATGTTTCAAAAATGTTTTAGTAATACATTTGAGGTAATATTTGCCATGGTAGTTTGGAACTTACTACTTGATTTGGATGTCTTTGGGGTTGGTAATAGTTATAATTTTTAGTTGGTTATTTCTGAGATAGTCAATAACTTTTTAAAATGCCCTGACTCAACAAAAGCCTGAAAATCTTGTCCATATTTCCCCTTACCTAAATCCCTCATCTTTTTCATATAGTTTGAAATGAAGAATTTACCTTTTTGCCTCTTAATTACTAAATTTCATCAGATGATTTATTAGGTAAATATAATGCATGTCTTTGGCCTTGAAATTATGGCCCAATTCTTGGACATAAGTTTAAGATTGTGAGCATTGAATGAGTGCATATAGGTAAAAGGATTTTGAGGTTAAAATTCCTGTGCAAATAAAAGATACTGATATTTCTGGGTTAGGGTTAAGTTTTTGACCACCTTGTACCTTTGACTCTGTGCTAATGAATATAAGAAGTGCACACCCTTGTTAGCATTACTTGGAAATGCAAGAATATATTCATGAAAAAAAATACATTTTACAAAAGTGCAGAATATAATCTAAGAGCTAACTGATACTTAGACTGTGAGAAAGATTTTTCTCCTCTCAAACTCAAATAATTTTGTCTTAATTCTCAAACTCTGAATTGAAAATAATAGGAGTAGGTAAGTAAACCAAGATTTTGGAATGTTTTCTTGATTATTTAAGGTGAGCCTTGTTTCCTTCACAAGAATTTAGCAGGGTAACTTTTTACCAAGTTATTTTACTGAAACCTCTTTTGTTCTTTGAGCAAGTACTAGTTAACATTACCTTTCTTTTTCAGATGATAATGACCAAGATAATGAAATACTGTTATGCTTTTTGGATATGAACATATATGTTATATAATAGATATGTGTTTTAATAAATTACTTAACAAATTTTTATGTGCGTTTTTGCATTGGAAATTTGTGAGCCTTAGAAAAGGCTAATCTACTAGCTAAACATTAAAAGCCAAGTCAAATATTCAGGTATCAAGGGACGTTAGCTACCTGACCTACAACAGCTGTTAATTTTTCTTTCTTTTTTTTTAAATATAAAACAAACCATTTTATTTATTTATTTGTTTGTTTGTTTATTTTAAAAAAAGATTTTATTTATTTATTTGTCAGAGAGAGAGAGAGAGAGAAAGTACACACAATCAGGCAGAGGCAGCGGGAGAAGCAGGCTCCCTGCCGAGCAAGGAGCCCGATGTGGGGCTCGATCCCAGGCCCCTGGGATCATGACCTGAGCCGAAGGCAGCTGCTTAACCAACTGAGCCACCCAGGCGTCCCTGTTAATTTTTCTATATGGTTACTGTTGTCTAGTAGAATTGAAAATTAGATGTAATCACCAAAACTCTGGAGAAACCTGTATGACTTTTAGATATTATTTTGGTTGTATTCCATTACAAATGAAAAGAAATACTGTATTCTTTTCAGCTTCAAGAAAATCAAGATGAAATAGAAAATATGATGAATGCAATATTTAAGGGAGTGTTTGTACATAGATACCGGTAAGTCATGACATTTCTTCTATTCAGGTTTGGATATTTAGTGGTTTAGGCAGTATAAAGTAGTAGAAAGAGCATTGGAATAAGATCAGTGTTAGAAGGTAAGGTCCTCCACTGACTGAGATATTGTGGTTATTTAACTGCTCTGAAATTGATGTTTCCTCTCTGAAAAAATGGGGTAATGTGCTTGAGTAGTAACTGCCCAGCAGATGGAATCTACTTCTATGATTAGGAGTCAGGGTACAAAACACTTAGTTGTTTTTGGATGTACTAAGTTAGCAGAAACTATACGAGATTGTTCGGGACTCTACTATTTGCATGTTAGTCGGAAAGTTTGGATAGATTTAAGTATTTTCTTTTACTATTTTGAGTGAGCAGAGGAAAGAAATAGGTAATCTTATCACCATTTCTGTTGTAACCTATTCTTTAAATGATGGTGGTATTTTTATTCAACTTCTCCCTCACTTCCTCAATTTGGCAGTTACAGAATGCTTTCTTTGTAATGTCCCTTGGTGCATTCTTACCTTTTTGTTTCTATTGTAACCATTACCTTAGTCTGTTCTCATTCTCATGCCTAGAGATTATTGAAATTTTCCTAAAACATTCTTTTGTTGTGTTATTCCTCTGCTCAGAAGTCTTCAGTGACTCACTAGTACCTACAGGATGAAGTAAAAATAATTTAGTCTGACATTCAAATCCAAATGAAGCTTGGCCTCAGTTTTACATGTAACTAATTCTCTCCTGGACAATTATGCTCTAACCAAACTAGTATGCCTGCTCTCTTCTGAACACACCATGCCCAGGTGTGAGCAGAGGCTGGGATATGGCATGGTATAAAAGGTGGAGATCTAATTTTGTAATTCTTTTTAATTTTAAGTATATATGTGATGAGAATTATGGTTTGCCAGGTAGTCTGTAAACATTCAGGGGTCATGCTTCAGTTCTACTTTTAAATCCCCAGTGATCTTTAAGATAGTGGTATGTTCATACTAGGTGTAAAGTATTTGGCAGCTCTTGGATCAATCACAAATCCTGATGTTAGAGTGGCACTAATACACATAATTTTTCCTTCCTCCATTCAGTGATGCAATAGCTGAAATTCGAGCTATTTGCATCGAAGAAATTGGCATTTGGATGAAGATGTATAGTGATGCCTTTCTAAATGACAGTTATTTAAAATATGTTGGCTGGACTATGCATGATAAGGTAAGATATGTCCCTACAGAATGTTTATATGTCTATACATATTTTTTTAAAGATTTTATTTATCTATTTAACACAGAGAGATCAAGATCACAAGTAGGCAGAGAGGCAAGTAGAGAGAGAGGAGGAAGCAGGCTCCCTGCTGCACAGAGAGCCCGATTGTGGGGCTCAATCCCAGGATCCTGGGATCATGACCTGAGCCAAAGGCAGAGGCTTTAACCCACTGAGCCACCCAGGCGCCCCTAGATTTTTTTAATATTAGTAACTGATTTAGACTTCAATCTTGAATTGTTTTTTATAGTGAAACAAACATTAGAATCATGTGGCTGGTGGTGGTTAGGCATTTCTTAGAACTGTAAGAAGAGTCTTTATTCTTACTATGTGAGTGCTGTATACTTTTTAAAGTTTTTCTAACTTTTCTTCACTCTTTATAAACATGTATCTTAGCCAGATTATAAATTACAACTTGGTTTCTGACATTTTTTTACTTTTTTTATTCTACCTCTCTCTTAGGCTGCCTCTTAACTAGACTTAAAGTTCCTTGCATATATCCTTTACAGATACTACTTTCTGTAAAGGAAAACTTACTGTGAAATATGCAACTATTGTCTTTCACAATAGTATTATCAAAGATGGGAGTTTTTTAAAATGAGAGTTTTGAAGAATTGTATGGAACATATTTAAAAATCTAAAGTAAAAGATACTATGTATGTCTTGAATATTCAAGTTGAAAATATGCCAAGTTTTAATGCTTTTTTCTCTTCTTGCTTCATTTAGCAAGGTGAGGTAAGACTCAAATGTCTCACTGCTCTACAAGGGCTTTATTATAACAAAGAGCTTAATTCCAAACTGGAGCTTTTTACCAGTCGGTTCAAGGTTAGTATTACTTTTTGTATTTAAAAATTACCTGTTGTTTGAAAATACTTTTCTCTTTTACTTTAAAAATACCTTAAATTTTTTTTTTGTCCTTAGGATAGAATTGTGTCTATGACCCTTGACAAAGAATATGATGTTGCAGTACAAGCAATAAAATTACTAACTCTTGTTTTACAGTAAGTATGTTCTTATTGCATATTACTAATGTCCAGATATTTAAATAATACATTAGACTACATTTTAATAACTTAAGTCATGGATGTTTTATAGCTGGAAGTTTGATTTTCTCATGTAAGGCTGAGAAAATGGAAAGAAAGAACCATTAGAGTAGAAAATTTTAACTGTGCTAGGAATTCATGTGTTCCCATTCTAACGGTCAGTTTCCTTTCCATTTCACCTAGGTGCCCTTGAAATAAAGTTAAACACCTGAGTGTATTAAATGTGCTTATTATATTTTGTTACACTTTTAGAAATAAGTATTTACTGAAATTTCTCTGGAAACAATCTGAATTTAAAACATTCTATTACGTTAAAATGTAATAATGATGTAACTTATTTTTTCTTTAAAAAATTTACCATTTTAATTTTTAAAAACATTTTAAAGTTTTAATTGAAGTGTAGTTGGCAAATAATACTAAATTCATTTCAGGTTTACAACATATTGATCAATAATTATATACTTTATGAAATCCTCACCACAATATGTATATTACAGTATTACTGACTCTCTTCCCTATGATGTACTTGTCATACCGCCATCCTTGTGACTTACTTATTTTATAATTGGAAGTTTGTACCTCTTAAATTCTTCTACCCATTTCGCCCATTCCCCTACTCCCCTCCCCTTTGGTAACAGTGTACGAGGCTTCCTTTTTTGCCAATCCTGTTCTTTTTGTCTTCCATTCTGACTGGTGTGAAGTGATATCTCATTGTGGTTTTGATTTGCATTTCCTTAATAATTAGTGATGTTGACAGCGTTTTCATTTGTCATTTGGTCATCTGTATGTCTTCGGAAAAATGTCTATTTGGGTCTTCTGCTGAGGTTTTATTTTATTTTTTAAAAGATTTATTTATTTATTTATTTGACAGACAAGAGAGTATGGGAGAGACAGGAAGAAAAGGAACACAAGCCAGGGAAGTGGGAGAGGGAGAACCAGGCTTCTGGCTGAGCAGGGAGCCTAGTGTGGGGCTTGATCTTAGGGTTCTGGGACCATGACCTGAGCTGAAGGTGGATGCTTAATGACTGAGCCACCCAGGCCCCCCTCTGGGGAGTTTTTAATCAGATTTTTCTTCAGTTTTGATGTGGTCATATATGAGTTCTTTATAAATGAAAACAGTATGGAGGCTCCACAAAACACTAAAAATATCCAGTAATTTCACTTCTAGATATTTACCCAAAGACAGTGGAAACACTGATTTGAACAGATATGTGCACCTCTGTGTTTATTGGAACTTTATTTACTGTTGCCAAGACGTAGAAACAATGTAAGTGCCCCCATCAACAGATGAATGGATAAAGAAAATTGTGCGTGTGTGTATGTATACACACACACACATACATACATACATACATACATACAATGGAATATTAGTCACAAAAGTTTACAATTTTAGGGGCACCTGGGTGGCTTATTTACTTTCTTACTCCATTGTTTGTTTATACCACATCTTATTTACCCATTCATCTCTCAGTGGACATTTAGGTTATTACGATGATCCAAATAATAATTGCCAAAGGGTATTTTTTTAATGCAGCATACTACTTCTGGCATTCCTATGGAAAATTCATCATGTAATAGTAGCCAGTGAAACTATGATAAAAACTAATGAGTGATGACTGCCCAATGTCATTTTAAGTCATATTGTAAATCCGTAGTAATTTTTAAATTTTGGTACTAGTGTGTGAATAGACTGATTAGTAGCAGAGGATAAAGAATCCAGGAACCTAGTATAGGGTGAGGGTGGCATTTCCTTTAAGAAAATAAATGGTTTTGGGATACTGGGTGGCTTAGTCGGCTGAACGTCTGTCTTTGGCTTGGGTGATGATTTCAGGGTCCTGGGATCGAGCCCCATGTTGGGCTCTCTGCTCGGTGGGGAGTCTGCTTTTCCCTCTCCATCTGCCTGCCAGTCCCCCTGCTTGTGCGTATGTGCTCTCTCTTTGTCAAATAAAGAAATCTTTTTAAAAATATTTTATTTATTTATTTGACAGAGATCTGGCAGCTAGGTTCTATTTGGGGAAAAATTAAATCAGATTCCCGTCTCACTCCTTATACAAAAATAATTACAAACTGAGGGTTTTGGAGGGGCTGGGGGGCGGTTGGGTGAGCCTGGTGGTGGGTATTATGGAGGGCACATATTGCATGGAGCACTGGGTGTGGTACATAAACAATGAATGCTGGAACACTGAAAAGAAAGTAAAATGGAAAAAAGATAATTTCCAGGTGCTTGACATGTTTAAATGCAAGTAAATGAAACCATTAAAGTACTAGATGAAAACTTGGGGAGATTAAATGTTTTTATTTTATATGTAAAATGAACAAGATCTTTCTGAACATGAAATAAAACCTAGACATAAAAAAATCATTGAATTGTGGTACCTGGTTGGCTCCGTGGGTTAAAGCCTCTGCCTTTGGCTCAGGTCATGATCCTGGAGTCCTAGGATTGCGCCTCGCATCGGGCTCTCTGCTTGGCAGGGAGCCTGCTTCCTCCTCTCTCTCTCTCTGCCTCTCTGCCTACTTGTCATCTCTGTCTATCAAATAAATAAATAAGATCTTTAAAAAAAATCACTGAATTAACTACATAAAAATGAAAAGTGTCTGTATGACATAAAATACCATAAACTCAGAAAACCAATGACAGGATTAGTCAAAATATTTTTATCATTGGAGTCATATTCAATAAATTAAAGAATGGAAACCCAATAATGGTCAAAAGTTAGAGAACCAGGTCATGGACAGAAAGAAAATAAAACCTTAAATATATGAAAAAATGTTTAGCCACACTCAGAGACAGGTAAATTAAAATGAGATCATTTTTTAACCTGTTGCTTGACAAAGATAGAAAAGTATTTGATAGTATACTGTATTGTTGAAGCTGTGCAAAAGCAGGTCCTTAAACATTGTGATGGGGGACTATTAATTGGTATATCCTCTTTGGAGAAAAGCTTGGCAGTATCTTTATTCAAAATTTTAAATGCTCACATTCTCTAACATAGCATTGTTTTTAATAGAATTTTTGAAATAACATTGATGATTATCAGTAGAGGAAGAATTAAATATGTAATAGCTATTTTGAGCAGCCTTAACTATTACATTTTCTCTTCTAGTTGGACTTAAAAAATTATAAATATATATACATGTTATAAAAGTATCAAAAGAATTCTGAAATAAGAAAGTAATGGTACTCTACATGTATTTCTGTAGCTGCTTCTTCCTCAATACCCTGCAGACATTTTTCCTTATTTCTCATATTTTTGTGAAGGAAAATAGACTCATTTATGTTGATTCGGCCATTATAAATACCTAATAACTGAAACTTGCCAAAAATGGTTCCTTCTTAAACAATTAAAATGGGTGAACTACTGCACGTTTAACTATACTTTAACTGGTTTGATTCAATACATGTCTTTTCATTGTAAAATGACACAAGTGGTTTTTCCAGTAACAGTTTAGTATTATACATAGAGTAATTTAAGTAAGAATGCTTTTAAAACTTGAATTTTAACATTTTGGTTTTATTTTTCTCAAAAAGAAGTAATGTTTCCTTAGACATCAGACTTCTGGAAACCTTGACACAGCAGAAAACCAAAAAGGAAAAAAAAAAACTCAAAAAGGATCTGAGCTCTTCAGCTAACCATCTAATGTACTTTAGACCTTTTTTTCTGGTGATGGTCCTGTGGTTCTCAATTTATATAGAGTGCTAAAAACCTAGGTTACTTCATAGCAGACGGAAAGCGTATTAGGGGTTAAAGAGCTATCAGACACCAGGACCCTGAAAGCAGAGTCTGTAAGGGAAGAACTCACAATGTTTACCCTTGGGTACTGTGGTTGATGGGCCTAATAATGACTTTTATTTACTAAGAAGATTTTATTAGGCTTATTTTGTTTTTTAAAAGTAAGATCAGGAAAATGAGCACTACATTTCAGTAAGATTTTTCCAGTAGTTTGTAATTAAAGGTCTTCGGCATTTAAATTTTGATTATTTCAGAAAAACCACTTGCATTTCCTCATATGGTATTCAGTACATGGTGCATGAAGTATTTATCATTGTGAGATAATTGGGCTGTTATATATTTTAATGTGATATTATCTTGTTAATATTACTGTGAAATATCATGTTTTCTGTGATTATTAACTCTAAGCTCTTAGAATGCCACCACTTAATTTTTTTTACATTAGTTTATATAATTTTGTCTTCCTTTCTTTTTAACATCCTTGTCACATTATTACTTCTCTTCAGCACATATTTCTGTATTTTGGTATTCACTCTCATTTTACCTCCCATTGATCTTAGATGTTGACAAAATATTCAGCTCTTTTATCAGGGCTTGCTTTTACTGACAGATGATAATCAAATGAAGTTGTTTTTTTTTAACACACGTTAGTGAAAGTGTATTATTTTTTAATGTACGAGCATGGATCATTGTACTCAGTACCCTTAAAATTAAGTCATTGAAACTGCTACTGCTCATTTTTTTTTAGGAGTAGTGAAGAAGTTCTTACTGCAGAAGATTGTGAAAATGTCTACCATCTGGTTTATTCAGCTCACCGGCCAGTAGCAGTAGCAGCTGGGGAATTTCTCTACAAAAAGTAAACCTATATTTTTGTTATTCTTTAAAATATACTTTTATGATAGTAATTTATTGTACTTTAATCAATATTAAAAATATAATTTATTTTAAAAACTGTTCATACAGGTCAAGTAGAAACTTTCACATTTTACTCTTCAGAGGTTTCAGTTCTCTAATTTACTTGATTTGTGTAAATTAAATCTTTAAAGGGAAATGTCTTTTAATGAATAAAATATATAAAAATACACAAAGTATATAAAAATCATCATGTTAAGACCCTTTCCTAATTTTTTATTGTTTTTGCCAATGTTAGTTCCTAAATATTTCCCTATTGTAATATTTAGTCCTAAGTCTGTTATTGCTTGCTTTAGAAAATATTAAAAGGTTTTGCTTTATGTGTTTGATATAGTTTGACTTAAGAATCCTTAAAACCCTATAGTCCTTTTTATGTTGGTATAACACTTCAGATTAAGTAGTATGGATAGCAGTGTGAATATCTGACCACAGAAAACATTCAGCAAATGTTATGTAATGGCTTTTAAAGAGAACAGTTTGTGGGGTACCTGGGTGACTGAGTTGGTTAAGTGTCTGCCTTCTGCTCAGGTCAAGTTCTTGGGATTGAGCCCGGTTTTGGGCTCCCTGCTGAACAGGGAATCTGCTTCTCCCTTTCCCTCTGCCCCTCTCCCTGCTTGTGTGCTCTCTCTCTCTCATTCTGTCTTCCAACTAAATAAAATCTTTAAAAAAAAGAAAAGACGGTTTCTCTTTAAACAAAAAATAAAGAGAACAATTTGAACCACATAGACTAAACTGTATCTTTGTGGTAAGATTCTATTAAAATGCCTGTGGGGGAGCATTTATTAGAGTACACAATGTAAAATGTTCATAGTCCAGTTTGTGTTTTGTGTTCATTGCTATCCAGTGATATTTCTTTGTTATTGATAAGGGAAACCACCATGATATCCATAGAAAGAGGCCACTATATTCATACTTTGAGATAATTGTGCAAGAAAGATAGAAGGAAAATATATGTTCAGTTTTAAAGAAATGACTATTTATAGGTTAATGTGCATAAATGGTATGGGCTAGTGTAATACTTCTACAAAAGGAAATAGTTGCATAAAATGCAGTAATATTTTTAAAAAGAAATAATCCAGGGGCGCCTGGGTGGCTCAGTGGGTTAAGCCTCTTCCTGCGGCTCAGGTCATGGTCTCGGGGTCCTGGGATCGAGCCCCACATCGGGCTCTCTGCTCACGGGAAGCCTACCCCCCTCCCCCCGCCTGCTTGTGATCTCTGTCTGTCAAATAAATAAAATCTTAAAAAAAAATAATCCCGGGGTGCCTGGGTGGCTCAGTTGGTTGGGTGTCTGTTTTTGGCTGGGATTGTGGTCTCAGGGTCCTGGGATTGAGCCCTGCAGTAGGCTTCCTGCTCTGCCAGGAGCCTGCTTTCTCCCTCTTCCCTCTGCATGTCATCCCCCTCCCTTGCTTGTGCTCTTTTGTTTGCTCGCTTGCCCTCTCTCAAAAAAATACATAAAATCTTTAAAAAAAAAAGAAATAATCCATAATTCCATAAAATTAACTGGAGAAGTTAATTGAAGAGGACTTAGAAGTACCATTAAGTATGAAATTAAAAGGATTTATAACTATTATTTACTTGGGTATCATGTTGGAGAATACCTACCCAGGTCCCATTTACTCTCTTCTATTAGATGCTTAAATATAGAATCCAAACTTTTTTAAAATTAGGAAATAATTTTTTTTGTTTTAAAAGTTAATATTTTCCTTGATCATAGGCTCTTCAGTCGTAGAGATCCAGAGGATGATGGAATGATGAAAAGAAGGGGGCGACAAGGTCCAAATGCCAACCTTGTTAAGACATTGGTTTTTTTCTTTCTGGAAAGTGAGGTTAGTTGATGTTCATTTTGTACTTTCGTTCAAATTTGGAGAAGGGGTTGAAATGATGTACATCTTAAAGTCTTCCATATATCACAGTAAATCTTGGATAGAATAAAGTTGTACCCATTACACAAAATTTAGAAAAACATTCTTTTAGTAAGATGTTCAAATAAATGGGATTTATGTATAGTACTAAGAGTATGAATTTTGGAGTCAGAAAGACCTTATTACCAGTTGTCTTCCTCTACTTGTGTAACTGGTTTAGTTGCTTAATCTTTCTAAGTCTCATTTTCTTTGTAAAAATGTGGATAATAATTTCTCAGGTAACATTGAGCTAATTCATGTAAAACTCTTTATTTTTTATGTGAAACTGTTAATACAGACATTGTGCTTTGTTCTCAGTATTTGGTACCTGCTTTACTAACTTTTGTTGAAGGTAGGGTTTTACATTTAACATCAGCTCTTCTAGGTCTCCCTCAGATTGAAAATTTGCCTGTTAACCAGAATTTGAGAGGATCCAACATATATTTTTCGTGTTCATATTATTTATTACTCAGTCAATTTTAGGATATTTTAATTAAATTTTTAATTTTTTTCTGTATATAGAAATATAGTTGGCTTTTGCATATTGACTTCTCATCTGTATCTTTCCTAAATTCACTTATTTTAGTAAGGTTTTAATAGATTCCTTGGGATTATCTATAATAATGCAAATAATGTTCAGTTTACTTCTTCTTTGGGATTATCTATAATAATGCAAATAATGTTCAATTTACTTCTTCCTTTCCTATATTTGTGCCATTATCCCCTGGCCTTATTGAGCTGATTAAGACATCCAGTAGAATGTTGAATAGAAGTGGTGAGAGTGGACATCTTTTGATTGTTCCTGATCTTAGGGGTAAAGCATCCAGTATTCTACATTGTTATTTAGTTATAGGTCACATGGTGTAGTTATTTAAATTGAGAATGTTTTCTTCTATCCCTTTTGTTGAGTTTTATCATGAATGGATGTTGAATTCTGTCCAGTGCTTGTTCTGAGATGATTATTTTATTGAGATGATTATTTTACCCTTCATTATGTTAATATTTGAATTATGTTGACTGGTTTTTTGAATGTTGAACCAACCTTGAATTCCTAGGATAAAACCTACTTCGTCATGATCTGTTACCCTTTCTATATATTGCTGGTTTCACTTGGCTAGGTTTTTGAGGATACTCCCTCTATGTTCATGTTAGATGTTGGACTCCATATTTTTTTATTGGTAATGTCTTTGACAGGTTTTGATATCATTATAATGATAGTCCCTGGAAACAAGTTGGGAATCCGTAGGGCCTTTCAGTCTTCACAAAATGAAGAGAAATAATATGCTTATATATTGAATTGATAAGTAAACTTTAAAAAAAAGTTTAAGTAACCATAATTACTCTCATTAAATTAAATTAACAGTATATTTTGTAACTGAGTGTGGCTAACTCATGTAGTATTGAGTCCAAATAGGCACTAAATATACATGCATGTAATTTTTTCAGAATTAATTTTCTTATTGACTGTCATAATAATTATTGTGAGTTTACTTATACTCAGCAAGCTAAGGCAGTTTCTTCTTTGTCCTTTTTTCCATTTGACCTAAAAAAAACAGATTGCTATTGGAGTTTGTACATGGTTCCAGCAAAGCTTCCATTCTTTTGAGTTGAGGCTAGTATGCTGTTTGTCTAAGAGTACATTGGTCTTTTTAAATTTTAGTTACATGAGCACGCAGCATACCTTGTGGATAGCATGTGGGACTGCGCTACCGAGCTACTGAAAGACTGGGAATGTATGAATAGCTTGTTGCTGGAGGAGCCACTGAGTGGAGAAGAAGGTAAATGGATGTTTAATTATGGTGTTTTGTTACCTAGTCAGTTTTAAAAACAGATTTTACTTATTCCACTTGTTTCTCTTTAATATTAAAAAGTAATTGAGAGTGCTTGCTTTGGCAGCACATACACTAAAAAGTAATTGGGGGTGCCTGGGCTAAGTCGGTTGGGCATATGACGTTCTCAGGGTCCTTAGATTGGGCCTCGGGCCCTGTATGGAGTCTTCTTGGGATTCACTCCCTTTTGCTCCACTCTTCCCCCGCATGTTTTTTTTTTTCTCTCTCAAGTAAATCTTTAAAAAAAAGTAATTGAAAATCCATGAATAATTTTGTTTTCATATACATGAATATTACGAAGAAAAGTATAGTTGCTGTCAGTACTGAGTTCTTAAAAAAAATTCTGTGGTATCTCTGTTCATATTTTCTTTGGTTAAATTGTGGACCAGTGGTACACAAATTTGTACTGTTGAGTAAAGTTTAATTCACATCCTATCTGTGATACAGTAATGGGATTTTCTTTAGTACATTAGGTCAGATTTGGTCACAGGCAGAAGGATTGTTATGTAATACTTATAAGTAACATATAGGGAAAAAAGAAAAAGGTTAATTCTTTCTGATTTTTTTTTCAGCACTAACAGATAGACAAGAGAGTGCTCTGATTGAAATAATGCTTTGTACCATTAGACAAGCAGCTGAATGTCATCCCCCTGTGGGAAGAGGGACAGGAAAAAGGGTATGTTGGTATAGTTTCACTATTCTAAGGTGTGTTTCTCCTTTTGATATGATTTTAAAAATTCTTGCATATAACTATAAAGCCAAATTATTGAATCTTTTATTTTTCAGATGATTTTTGCCCATACATATATGTTAGAAGTAAATTTTAAAGCATTAACAATTTGGGAAATTTTGAGTTCCTTCCAATGAGATACTTTGTTAGTTTCTATAGAAAATAAAGCGATTGACTTCTCTCAAGACTTAATATAGCTTACCATTTTAGAATGGTGCATTTTTGCATTTTGGTTTATTTATAGATTTGCTTTCTTTTTCTTTTAATAAAAATTAGGAATTAAAACATAATTATTCATCAAAATGGAGAAATTCCTATTTCCTTGGATTATATTTTAATTCATCACTACAAAGTTCACATATATTTGTATTGTAGACCAATAATTTCACAACTTTTGAACTTTTTTTGATTATGAGGCGTAAAAATACATGGTTTGTCACATAGTATACATCTATATATGTGTATTTGTGTATAATTAAAAGTTCTTCAGACAATGCTTATGGTATGTGACACATTCTATTTTATTTTGTTTTCTGTTTTTTTCTTTTTCTAATTGATGATAGAATTCATGCTATTCTAAGTGAATTCATGTTGAGTTCATAATCCATGCATCATGGCCCATAGCTTAGAGTAGGCTGAAATGCTACTCAGTCCCATTATTGTATAAGTTCCTAAACTTTTCCTGTTCCTGACTGTTGCTTTATTTGTCTAATGGTAGCATTGGTTAGTTTAATTGGGTACTGATTTTGCCTCTAGAACTATTAGAGGTTTTTTTTGGTGCTGTTATTTTAGGTGGCCTTTTTAAAAATACTGTGCAAGTTATTCTTTGTTACTCTTGGGTTTCATGTTTTATAGTAGAAATTTTAGTGTCCTTCATTTAAACTGTAGTTTCATTACTTTTTTGTGTGTCTTAACTTAAACTTGATCACCTAACAGTGTTACTAATTTTAATAAATACTTAAAAGCATCATTGTGTTGCTTTAGGTGCTGACAGCAAAGGAGAAGAAGACCCAGTTGGATGACAGGACAAAAATCACTGAACTTTTTGCTGTGGCCCTTCCTCAGTTATTAGCTAAGGTAAGTCTGTATAATAGAAGAGTATCATAATGTTTACTTAACATTATTGTGATGTTTTGACATGATTTATTTTTTTTATTTCAAAGTACTCTATAGATGCAGAAAAGGTGACTAACTTGTTGCAGTTGCCTCAATATTTTGATTTGGAAATATATACCACTGGACGATTAGAAAAGGTACAATGTTTTCTCTGTATAAAAACTACTCTGTAGAAAAACTACTAGTTTAGTTCGTCCCATCATATTGTTTCTTTATATTTTTGAAACTTCTAATTTTATTTTATTTTATTTTTTTATTTTTATTTTTTTAAAAGATTTTATTTATGTATTTGACAGAGATCACAAGTAGGCAGAGAGGCAGGCAGAGAGAGAGGGAGAAGCAGACTCCCTGCTGAGCAGAGAGCCCGATGCGGGACTCAGTCCCAGGACCCTGGGATCATGACCTGAGCTGAAGGCAGAGGCTTAACCCACTGAGCCACCCAGGCACCCCGAAACTTCTAATTTTAAAGGAAACCTACATTTTATATATCTTCTTTCTTTTTTATAAGTTGGATTTAGAGAATGGTATTAATGAGGCTTCCGTTTGATTCATACCCATACCCATACCCTCATTCCTAGCCATTATTTGATTATATCTGAGAGATTTATGGAGATTGGGGGTAGGTAACTGGATAGTAACAAATATAAAATGAAAGCAGTTAATATTCAGTGAGTACTTTTACTGTGTTCAGGAATATAAATACTTATATAATATACCCAGGCATATAAATTCTTTGTATTAACATTCTTACCAAAGCCCTATGAGATAGGTAATATTATTCCCATTAAAGCTGAGGAAATAAGTATGGTTGGGTCAGTGTATTTATTCCACGACTAGGAAAACACACCGAAATGTATGCCCTACTTGTAGAGTTACTGTTTTTGAAGCTTTTCACCAAGGTAGTATAGGCTTTCTGTGCCTATCATATGTACTTTAGTTTTTTCTAATATGTACCTTAGTTTTAATGAAAAAACCTTTGATTTTGCAGCATTTGGATGCCTTATTACGACAGATCCGGAATATTGTAGAGAAGCACACAGATACAGATGTTTTGGAAGCATGTTCTAAAACTTACCATGCACTCTGTAATGAAGAGTTCACAATCTTCAACAGGGTAGATATTTCAAGAAGTCAACTGATAGATGAGTTGGCAGATAAATTTAACCGGCTTCTTGAAGATTTTCTGCAAGAGGTATATATTAAAAAGTATTTTGTCAGTTGGGTCCCTCCCCTTTAATAATTGAATTAGTTACCATTCCTGGTGATAGTCCCTAGCAGTATGTTGAAAAGTATTCAGATATTCTGTTCTTTGATTCATCATGCTACTATTACTCTTTCACCAAAATGGGAAGGTGGTAATAATCTGTGACTTGGAGAAGGTAAAAGCAAAACTGATATCCCTTACACTTTTTTAACTTTAAAGAAATGATCTCAGATGTTACCAGGGTTTAGCTGAACTAGAGGCTGTTAGGCAACACAGTATAAATGAAACAGAAAAGGAGAGCTAGACTGTGGCTATGTAGCCTCAAAAAGTAGCCTATTTCTTACTGTTTTGGCAGTGTTAGTAAGGAAAGGTAATCTTTGGTATTGTAAAGACTTGATAAATTGCTTTTAGAGCCACTGTTGATTTGTGGTTTCCTGTGTTCTGTTCTATTTCCAAAGAAACTAAAGTGTGGCACTCAAATACACTTAAAGTTTTTTTACTTTTATCTTTTTTGATTAAGGAGGGCACGTGTTGTAATGAGCACTGGGTGTTACATGCAACTACTGAATCATTGAATACTACATCAAAAACTAATGATGTACTATATAGTGGCTAACTGAACATAATAAAGAAGTATGTACTTAACAGTTTAATTGACTTACATTAAAATAAAGTCATAATTCTCAGTATATTTAGCCTTTCTCACATCAATTTTGTCATTAATGTTGCAAAAATCATATGGACAGTGTAATTTTCAGTTTTCTTTTTAATAGTTGCTTCTTAAGCTTTCTTTTTTTGTGTGTAACAGTCCATGCTTTTACTAAGTTTTGCTTAACTGGTAGTTTGTGCAGATAAGTTAATGTACAGTGATCACATTCTTAGTTTGAAAATGTGATGGCTCTGCTCTTGGCTAGATATGATTGTGATTAGGACAAGTTAATTTAAAATCAAGTAATGGGTTAATTAAGTTTATTAGTATAGAAAAACTATGTTTAGAAATAAGCATTTTTTAAAAAGATTTTATTTATTTGACAGAAATTACAAGTAGGCAGAGAGGCAGGCAGAGAGGAGGAAGCAGGCTCCCCGCTGAGCAGAGAGCCCGATGTGGGGCTCGATGTGGGGCTCGATCCCAGGACCCTGGATCATGACCTGAGCCAAAGGCAGAGGCCTTAACCCACTGAGCCATCCAGGCGCCCCTAGAAATAAGCATTTTTTGAGAGACTTGGGGTTTAGTATGTTTGGTAGTATTTTAAAAAATTTACAAGTTTC
Organism: Taxidea taxus jeffersonii; assembly: GCA_003697995.1. Classification (NCBI taxonomy): domain Eukaryota; kingdom Metazoa; phylum Chordata; class Mammalia; order Carnivora; family Mustelidae; genus Taxidea; species Taxidea taxus. Next base: position 40,319 of record ML099392.1, read on the forward strand.
ATGCAGTAAGACTTTGCAGTAAGTTTTTCAAAAATTTAAGTTACTTTCAATTGGAAAATTGATATCCAATAAGGACTATGCATATCTACTCTTTATTCAGAAGGTTTTTTCCAAATTTTTACTGGTCTGGTATGTCTTTCTTGAGCACTGTGTTTCTTTTTTTTTTTTTTAAGATTTTATTTATTTATTTGGCAGACAGAGATCACAGCAGGCAGAGAAGGAGGCAGGGAAGCAGGCAGAGAGAGAGAGAGAGAGAGAGAGAGAGAGGGAGAAGCAGGTTCCCTGCCGAGCAGAGAGCCCCATGTGGGGCTCCATCCCAGGACCCTGGGATCATGACCTGAGCTGAAGGCAGAGGCTTTAACCCACTGAGCCACCCAGGCGCCCCTTGAGCACTATGTTTCTTTCATTAAGAAACATTTTTTTCTTTTTTTTCCATTTTTTTCTTTTAGGTGTTGTTTTTATGATCTTTTGCTTATCCTTTACTGTTTTTTTCTTTATTGTCCTAATACATTTTTTACTGTGAAAGACTAAATGTCTTCATAGTTTTGTGTCAAGGTTACTTCAAAGGAGAGGGGAGAATGCCATTCAGTGTTTATCTCTTGAGTGTAATGTTCCTGTGATGATAACTGTGTTAACTCATTACTCCAGCCATATTGCTTTAAATTTGGACAGATCTAGGTATTGAATGACAGAGTTAATTTGTGGTATTAAGCTGTTCTTTCTTTTCAAGGTGGTATCACCAATGTGATAGTCTAAGATTTTTTACTTTGGTGGTTATTAAGATTTAATGTTATATATAATTGATATTCATAGGGTGAAGAACCTGATGAAGATGATGCATATCAGGTATTGTCAACATTGAAGAGAATCACTGCTTTTCATAAGTAAGTTGAATTTTAATGTTCTGATTTCTTAAAACTGTAACAAAATCAAAACCAACTTGCATGTTTTAGTGTAATAATGTTATCAGTTCTGTTAGATTTCTTTTTTTTAAATAATTTTTTAAAAGATTTTATTTATTTGTTTGTCAGAGAGAGAGTACAAGCAGGAGGAGCGGCAGGCAGAGGGAGAAGCAGGCTCCCCACTGAGCAGGGAGCCGGATGCAGGGTTTTATCCTAGGATGCTGGGATCACGACCTGAGCTGAAGGCAGATGCTTAACCAGCTGAGCCACCCAGGCATCCCAGTTCTGCTAGATTTCTTGTGCTTATATATAAAAAGTAGTTGACAGAGTCATGTTTTGAACTGAGAAATAATTGATAGTCAACCAGCATACTTTAAAAAATACATTTTTTTGGTTGTGGGTGCATGTTAAAGTTTGCTATATTTACTTTGACAGCATTTTGTTAACATTCAAGTCCAGAAAAAAAGTGATTAAGCTTAACTTTTAAATATAACTTGATTCTTTTTTACAGTGCCCATGATCTTTCAAAGTGGGATTTGTTTGCTTGTAATTACAAACTTTTGAAAACCGGAATTGAAAATGGAGACATGCCTGAGCAGGTTTTTATTTATTTTCAAGTTACATATTTAACTTCGAGAATGAATACTTGGGACTTTTTAGTTTTAACTGTATTCTCTTCTTTTTACAGATAGTTATTCATGCACTGCAGTGTACTCACTATGTAATCCTTTGGCAGCTTGCAAAGATAACTGAAAGCAGCTCTACAAAGGTTTGTGGTAGTCCAGTGGAGTTCTTATTACATTAAATATCATTAACTGTTTTCAGTAAAGTTTCAGTGAGATCAATTTCGGTAAAGTCTTGCTTATTTCTAAATTACTGTTTAGGCATGTGTACCATTAGAAAGTTATGTTTATAGTTTGATGTATATTCAGTGAAAGAACATTAATATGTTTCAAGGTATGATTTTAAATTTAAATTTCACATTTTAAGGTGGCGTAATTTATGTATTTTCATGTTCTCAAAAGAATTGAGAACATATAGAAATACAGATTTTGTAAATTATGACCAAGAGCTTTCGAAACAAGCTTAGAGTTATTGGATTATATAAATTGATGATAACAAGCCAGCTGCCCCTAGATCTTCTTATGTCTTGGTATTGTTTTGGGATCACATTTTTCATACGCAGGATCTTTCTACTGATGTTCCAAATTCATTGTAAGTCACTTTGTTTAGTAATTGAGCCAAAACAGTATTGCCTTTTTCGTAACTGACTGAGCCACCCTAGGTGCCCCTTGTCTTTTTTATTTGTAAACTGGAAACTTAAAAGATTGTACTTGATGTACATATAGCCTTAAGTATTATTCAGGTACATTTTTATAGATACTATGTAATATCTTGGAGATAGAGAATTCATTGTTCATAGCTTTTTTCCTCAAAAACAATTGTCTTGATACTAAGTTTCTTTTGTGTAAAATCACAGAATAATTTTAAATACTTAGAATTTCTGTGAGCTTTTAAAGTGTAAGAAATGGTTATTTTCCCCTTGAAAAAGCAATTCAGTATTGTTGTTAGTGTATTTTTTGTCAGACAACTAAGAAATTCATTTAACTCAATATCAAGCTTATAGCAGGAACAACCACCAAATATGATTGCTCATCTAAGTCAAAAGCATTGAATTAAAAACTAAAATGGGAAAAGACTATATTTTGAGTAGAGGGGAAGGGGTAAAAATGAATGATACTAAATACAAAATTATTCTGAAGCTTGGTTAAGTTTTCTTTACCAAATCAGTCAGGTTAAACCTGTTTTTAGGAAAATGTTTTATCATTTTAGTATAAGTTTACAAGACATTAAAATTTGTTTAAATTGGAGTAATACTACAAAACTGATTTTTTCCATCTCTTTAAAAAGTACAACTGATATATCCTTCAAGTAAGAAATGAAAGATGCTGTCTCTTTTATTAATTAATTTCTTCTGTTCAACAGTTGGCTACCCTTCAAATTACAAAACAAGGATGGAGCATTAATCTTTTTTTAAATTTTTTATTTTTTTTTAAAGATTTTATTTATTAATTTGACAGAGAGAGATCACAAGTAGGCAGAGAGGCAGGCAGAGAGAGAGGAGGAAGCAGGCTCCCCGCTGAGCAGAGAGCCCAATGTGGGGCTCGATCCCAGGACCCTGGGATCATGACCTGAGCCGAAGGCAGAGGCTTTAACCCACTGAGCCACCCAGGCGCCCCTGGAGCATTAATCTTTACTCTCTAAGCATTCTGAGGTAGTAGATTCGTTAAAGATAGCCATATACAGTCATACAGGTTTTCTCATTTTAAAGGACACAGACCACTTTGGATATTATGCACTAATATACCTGTTATTTTTTTTAAAGATTTTTTAAAATTTATTTATTAGAGAGAGAGCGCGAGCACAGGCAGAGTGGTAGGCAGAGGCAGAGGGAGAAGCAGGCTCCCTGCCGAGCAAGGAGCCTGATGTGGGACTCGATCCCAAGACGCTGGGATCATGATCTGAGCCGAAGGCAGCTGCTTAACCAACTGAGCCACCCAGGCGTCCCTATACCTGTTATTTTTAAGGCTGCAGTTTGTTGCTGTTTTTTTTTTAATGGTCTAATTTATTTTTTTCTTTCTTACAAATAATAAAGAAGAATTTAATGTACAAGTGGAGTAAATATAGTTAAATATATGATAATTTATGTAATTTGAAGTGTCTTAAGTACTAAATGAGGTTTTTATACAATTGTTCATGTTAAAGTTTTTTAAATTTAATTTAATTTTTATTTTATTTTATTTTTTAATTCATGTTAACTTTTTTAAGGAGGACTTGCTGCGTTTAAAGAAACAGATGAGAGTTTTCTGTCAGATATGTCAGCATTACCTGACCAATGTGAATACTACTGTTAAGGAACAGGTTAGTAATTACTGTAGGTAGCCATCTTTGTAAGCAACCCTTAATAAATATATGAACTAATACAGAAAATTTAAGTAATACTGAGGTTGAGTAAAGCAGAAATGTCTTCAGTCCATGTATATAATAGTCAAAAAATAGATTAATAATTTCATATGGAGTTTATAAATTGTATTATAGATTACCCTCATTGAAGTTATTCTGTTATTATTTATGACTTGGTAAACAGACCTATATATACAAATTAGATGTATGAAATTACATAAGTTATTCTTGAACTTAACAAGTACAAGTATGCCTCAGGGAGAGAAACGGGTCCATATGGTTTTGTCATTTCTGAGAATATTATCAGATAGATATTGATATTCCTGCCCATCCTGACTGTGTACATTATTTTTGTGTTATGTGGACTTTGTCTGAAATAAAAATTTTAATCATTCCCCTGCCTTCAAAGTGTTATCTTCATACTTCATATGCTCTCATTGTGGAAATACATTGTTAACTGCTGTCATAGGTAGTTTTCCCATCTGTAAAATGAATTCTAATCCTGAGACTGAGAGCCTATTTAGTTTTAATTCCCTAATAGAGGATTAAGCTTTTTTGTACATTTGCTTTTTAAATGCTTCTATGGAGAAGACATTTTTATAATCATAAGAAATATTAATAGTGATACAGTCAAAGTGGTTATGGTGATTTCAAGGTTTTTTTTTTTTTTGACCATTTCATTCTGTTTAACCTTTGCATATTGGGGGAGAGCCCCAACAGTCATCAGAAGTGCTGTTTTCAACAGTTTGTGTTCTGTTGGATACTGTTTATTTTTTTTTTAATTTTTGGGGTTACTACTTATTTTAAATTAGGGTATACTTTTTTTCCATATTATTTTATTTTATTTCTTTTCATGTTCCAGCATTCATTGTTTATGCATCACACCCAATACTCTATGCAATATGTGCCCTCCATAATACCCACCACCAGGATTACCCAACCCCCCTGCCCCCCTCCCCTCCAAAACCCTCATTTTGTTTCTCAGAGTCCATAGTCCCTCATGGTTCTGCTCCCCCTCCAATTTCCCCCAATTCATTTCTCTGCTCCATCTCCCAATGTCCTCCATGTTATTCCTTATGCTCCATAAGTAAGTGAAACCATATACTTGACTCTCTCTGCTTGACTTATTTCACTCAGCGTAGTCTCTTCCAGTCCCATCCTTCTTAAAGCTACTATGAAAGCAGGTCAGATATGGTTGTCCAGCTATAAAGCGATTAGTAAAGTCCTTCAACCTTTGTGATTGTCACTTGTTTGTATTTTAAAGTATCAAAACTGATTTCAGTGAAATATATTTAGAGTTTTATAGTTAAAAATTCACATTCATTATCCAACTGTTAATTTTATTTTTCATCTTCCAACTCCTGTTTGTCACTCCCATACCTGTATGCTTGGGCATAAATAAATTAGAAGATATTAAATGGCCAAGATCCAGTAACTGACTTCCACATTTTTCTTGCAAAAGTATGAAGTATATTCCTATAATTACTACATTGCCAAATTCTCCAGTGTTAAGTATGTAGTTTTGAATTGTAGCAATAAAGGATTTGGATATTTAATTTTCATCTGTATAGTTCACATGAAAGGGACAAAATTTCTGTAGATAGTAAATTCAATTTAGAGTTAAACTCTTAGGATAGATTTTAATGAGGTATACATTGATCCAAAACTAATACCATGAAGTATTCCTCTTTGTTTTCTTTTTTTTTAAAGGTTTTTATTTCTTTATTTGACAGACAGAGATCACAAGTAGGCAGAGAGGCGGGGGGGAAGCAGGCTCCCCGCTGAGCAGAGAGCCCAATGCAGGGCCCGATCCCAGGACCCTGAGATCATGACCTGAGCCGAAGGCAAAGGCATTAACCCACTGAGCCACCCAGGTGCCCCTCCTCTTTGTTTTCAGCGTAAAATAGTGTAAGATATTCAGCGTAATATTCCCTATTAAAGTGTTAACACAATTTTTTAAAAAGATTTTTATTTATTTATTTATTTGACAGACAGAGATCACAAGTAGGCAGAGAGGCAGGCAGAGAGAGGAGGGAGCAGGCTCAATGCTGAGCAGAGAGCCCGATGTGGGGTTCGATCCCAGGACCTGAGATCATGACCTGAGCCGAAGGCAGAGGCTTTAACCCACTGAGCCACCCAGGCACCCCTGTTAACACAATTTCTTATGGATTATCATATGTAACTTCCTAGTTAATCTGTTTTTCAGGCCTTGGCAATTAATTATTTGGTCATGAAATACCTTGTGTGTCAATCTTCCAGAAATATGTCCTGGTCAATTCACTTGAACTGCTAGTTTACCTTTTTAGTAAATATCACTATGCTTATCACTCTTTTTTCTTACCATGTGTGTTGTGAAAGTTTTTGTAAACTCAAGATATCCTGATGGGTGTAAATGACTACTATCATAGTAAAATGAGGAAAAACGGAAAGAAGTAAACGCATAAAGTAAAAGAGAAAGAAGTAAATGTGGTTAGTTCCAAGAAGGTGAAAACATTATTGAGATCTGCATTGTGTTCTGTGTTACCTGTCTTAGCAGTAATTTAAATGTAATTCCTTTAATGTAATTAGCTATTGACTTTGTGACCGCCAAATTCTATTTTTGTTACCCTTTCCCAACAGATAATTAAAAATTTCCAGTTTTCTTCTGAATACTTTTACCAGTGTTTGAATCCATTTAAAACTCCTGGCAGAGTTTTTATAAGCTTCTTGAGATACAACTTTGGCTTTATGTTTATTATGATATTATCGGATTTGTCTGATAAGTAGGCATATAGTTTGTTGTAGTTTTTTCCTACTTAATTGCTACAAGTATTGAGAATGAGAGTGCTTAAAAAGTACCAAGGACTTTGTGATCTCTCATGGGAGATAGTTGATCTTCTTGGTATATTTTTGTCTTCATAGAGGAAAGGAATGGTACCAAGTTTGTATTATTCCCTATTTAGGGATGTATACCATGAGGCATTGTCATATAGTGGAGAGTGGGGTTTGGAGTCAGAAAACCTGAGGTTGAGTCCTGACTGCATGTTTTGGTAGTGTTAACATATTGTGTACAAGTCACTTAAAGTTGCTGAAAATAATACTTAATGAAATTACCTTGCAATTAGTAAAGCATGATTGCAAATACCAGTAATCATTTTTATAGAAATTTTATTCCTCAGCTTTAAAATCTTAAGAAAAAAAACTTAAGAAAATACTATACACTGATTTTTCTTAGAAGTTGGATTCTGTTTCTTTGTTAAATATATGTTACTTGTGGCTGTTGGTGAGAAACCTTGGATTATAGCATGCTCTACTTTTTTTTTTAATAGGCCTTCACTATTCTGTGTGATATTCTGATGATCTTCAGCCATCAAATCATGTCAGGAGGGCGCGACATGTTAGAGCCATTAGTTTACACCCCTGATTCTTCATTGCAGTCTGAGTTGCTCAGCTTCATTCTGGATCATGTCTTCATTGAACAGGATGATGATAACAACAGCGCAGGTAATTTTGTTGGCATCTTTTTTTTTTTTAAAGATTTTACTTATTTATTTGACAGAGATCACAAGTAGGCAGAGAGGCAGGCAGAGAGAGAGGAGGAAGCAGGCTCCCTGCTGAGCAGAGAGCCTGATGTGGGACTCGATCCCAGGACCCTGGGATCATGACCTGAGTCAAAGGCAGAGGCTTTAACCCACTGAGCCACCCAGGTGCCCCTTGTTGGCATCTTTTTGTTAAGTCTTTGTATCCACCATAAATTTAAGTAACAGTGATGTAAAGTGTTGTGATACTATTTGATATTTTATTCTGAAAACATGAAACACAGGTGCACGTTCCAGCACATTTATATTAATTTTTGTAATATTTTAAAAACATGGTGATATCTCAGGGCATAGGCTTTGGAGTCAGATCTTTGCTTCTCACTAGCCCAAGTCTATTTTTCTAATTTGTAGTTACCTTACAGAACCGTCTGAATTAATTGAGGAAAGTGGTTTGTGCAGTGCCTGGGCATGAAGTAGGTACTCAGTAAAATTTACACCCTCTTCCCCTTAGTTATTGGTAATACCAGTTTTCAGGTAGTTAGAACAGAATAAAGTATTTCTTTTTTTTTTAATTTTTATTTATTTATTTATTCGACAGACAGAGATCACAAGTAGGCAGAGAGGCAGGCAGAGAGAGAGAGAGAGGAGGAAGCAGGCTCGCTGCTGAGCAGAGAGCCTGATGCAGGGCTCAATCCCAGGACGCTGAGATCATGACCTGAGCCGAAGGCAGAGGCTTAACCCACTGAGCCACCCAGGTGCCCCCAGAATGAAGTATTTCTTTAAGTGACATTTTTGTTGTATACTTCTGTAACACAGGTTTTCATATTTTGAGGGGGTTATTACACTTTGTAATTTCTCAATGTTAGAAGATATTTGAAATTGTTCTGTAAATGTCTGGGGCAGTATAGAATGTTCACAGGAAAATAATCTCACCAATCTTCCCTAGTGGTAAGTTACTCTTTCTACCCTAATTACATACAACAGGTGTCTTACCTGAATAAGAGGTCATGGAAAAAAGTGTTGGGTGGCTTCTTTCTGGGTTTGGTCTTAATTTGAAGTTATACTCGAAGGACAATATAACATCATTATAGGGACACCTGGGTGACTCAGTCAATTAAGTATCTGCCTTTGACTCAGGACATGATTCCAGGGTCCTGGGATCAAGTTCCACGTTGGGCTCCTTGCTCAGTAGGGAATCTGCTTTTCCCTCTGCCTGCTGCTCCCCCTGCTTGTGCTCGCTCTCTCTGGTAAATAGACAAATAAGTAGATAAATAAAATCTTTTAAAAAATATAACATCAGTATATGTGAATCTCTATACATACACTAACATACCATTGCAAATCAGATTCTAAATACATATAATTTTAGAAATGGCTTGTAGCTTATTTTCAATAAGAACTTGTTATTAAGTATTTAAATCTTAGCCAGAAGAGAATTGAGAAACCTAGAATAGCAAAAACAGTTGTCAAAAGTTCGTGTACTAAAGTTTATATACTTAAAATTTTTTATCTTTTACCTGGAGTTCGTGGTTTAGTTACACTTTTTTATTTTTAACATTTATTTGACATTTGTTGGTCAGGAAGTAGATGTTGTGGATATCAAAAAAATGAGACAATTCCTTTAAGAATTCAAGTGCAGGGGCACCTGGGTGGCTCAGTGGGTTAAGCGTCTGCCTTCGGCTCAGGTCATGATCCCAGCGTCCTGGCATTGACCCTCACATGGGGCTCTCTGCTCAGCAGGGAGCCTGTCCCCCCCCCCCCCGCCTTTCTCTCTGTCTGCTTGTGATCTTTGTCTGTTAAATAAGTAAATAAATAAGTAAAGCTTGTTAAATAAGTAAGTAAAATCTTTTTAAAAAAAGAAAGTGCAAAAAATATCTAAAAACAAATAATTATAATGCGGTTTGTTAGGTAATAGAAGCATGTCCACATTGTTGTGGTCATGTAGAGGATGTTTTAACTGGTCTGGCAGTCAAAACATTGAAATAAGCTAGCATCTGGATTGGATCCTAAAAGACGAGTAGGAGTTTTTAAAACTTCTTGGGAAAGCCTAGCTGCATTCCAAAAATTGATACAAAATCAGTTTTCTTTTATAATCCTCTTGTTATAGTTGGGGGACTGCCTGTGCTTCATTTATACCATAGAACTAGAATGAGAATAAGCTCGCCAGTACTTCTGAATTTTCTAGGAGCTTCTTGAAATTATGCTCAGTCTTACCTTCTTGGACTTTCCCCCCCTATTTAAAAATGAAATGTATTCCATTTTTTTTGAAAAATGTAAAATATATAACATATTTGTCCATATCTGCCACCAGCATTTGTCAAATTTTGTTGTTTGTTAGCAGTTTTTTTAGAGGGGGAATAAAATATAGATACAGAAGCAACCCTCAGTTGTATCCCTGTCCAATCCTATTATTTTTCCCTGGAGATAACTGCTATCCTGCATTGGTGTTATCATGCCTTTGCATTTTAATTTTACTATACCAGGAGTTTATGTATCCGTTAAAAATATTTGGGACGCCTGGGTGGCTCAGTTGGTTGGGCGGCTGCCTTTGGCTCAGGTCATGATCCCAGCATCCTGGGATCGAGTCCCACATCGGGCTCCTTGCTCGGCAGGGAGCCTGCTTCTCCCTCTGCCTCTGCCTGCCACTCTGTCTGCCTGTGCTTGCTCCCTCTCTCTCTCTCTCTGACAAATAGATAAATAAATAAAAATCTTAAAAAAAAAAACAATATATAGTTTATTTTCTGTTGCTAGCTCCCATATAAATGGTATTATGTTGAACATTTTATTTTGTATCTTTCTTTTTTGCATTAACATTTTTGAAATTTGTCAGTGTTGACATATGGTTATAGCTTATTCATCTTGACTGCTGACTTATGTAATATGAATTAATCCTACTTTATCCTTTTTTCTTACAAAAAGATTTTATTTATTTGACAGAGAACAAGAGAGCACAAGCAGGGGAGAGGGAGAAGCAGGCTCCCTCAGCAGGGAGCCTGATGTGGGGCTGGATCCCAGGACCCTGGGATCATCACTTGAGCTGAAGGCAGATGCTTAATGGACCGAGCCACCTAGGTGCCCCACTTTACCCTTTTTAAAAAAGATTTTATTTATTCATTTTAGAGAGAGCATGAGCAGGGAGGGGCAGAGGAGGATGGTGAAAAAATCTAAAGAAGATTTTTCACTGAGTGTGGAGCCCCGTTGGGCTCAGTGGGGCTGGATTCCATGACTGTGAGACCATGGCCTGAGCTGAAATCAAGAGTTGGTTGCCTAACCAACTGAGCCACCCAGGCACGGCTACTTTATCCAACTTTTTCCACTTTTCCCCTATTATATAAATAGTGTACAATAAATGTTCTTAAACTTACCTGCTTGAGCACATGTGCAAATGCTTTTCTAGTGCATACCTAAGAGTGGAATTGCAAGATTATATAGTCTTTGTGCATCTTAAATTCGACCACATGTTGTGAAAATATTCTCCAAAGTGGTTGTATTGTTTTATTCTCCCACCAGCAGCGTGAGTTTCCATTGGTTTTCATTCTCATCTAACCCCTGGTGTTGTAGACCCATGGTTATTTATTTGATTTGTTAGCCCATGTACATTACGTGAGAAGGAGAGAATGGAAGAGAATGCTTCTAGAGGCACTGATAACACAGAATAATAAAGGCAGTTGACATATATGAAAGGCCCAGTATGCTAGATACTTCTCTAACATTCGTTAGTCCCCACAAGATAAAAGGTGGCTAGTTTTTGATGAGAAGTGAAAAAAACCCCAGAGTGCCTTGACTGGCTCATTCAGAAGAGCATGAACTCTCGATTTCAGGGTCGTGAGTTCAAGCCCTATGTTGGGTTGTAGAGATTAAAACACACACACACACACACAACCCTACCTTAAAAGAAAAAGGTGAAAAAAATGAAAATCAGAGCTCAAAAACTGGGTAATTAATATCTGGGTAGTTTAGTCTGTAGGGGAGAACCTCTACATATTTTTACTTCCTGAGAGTAGTACTGAACAGTGATTAGAAACAGTATTGTATAGAAATCCACTATAGGGGCGCCTGGGTGACTCAGTGGGTTAAAGCCTCTGCCTTCCGCTCAGGTCATGATTTCAGGGTCCTGGGATTGAGCCCTCTATCGGGCTCTCTGCACAGCAGGGAGCCTGCTTCCTCCTCTCTCTGCCTGCCTCTCTGCCTACTTGTGATGTCTGTCTGTCAAATATATAAATAAAAATAATCTTAAGGGGCGCCTGGGTGGCTCAGTGGGTTAAAGCCTCTGCCTTCAGCTCAGGTCATGATCCCAGGGTCCTGGGATCGAGTCCCACATCTGGTTCTCTGCTCAGCAGGGAGTCTGCTTCTTCCTCTGTCTCTGCCTGCTTCTCTGTGTACTTGTGATCTCTGTCAAATAAATAAATCTTTAAAAAAAATAATCTTAAAAAATCCATTATAGTCACGGAGACAATTACAAAAAGTTTATATGTTCAGGGTAATCTTCTGAAAGAGTAAACAAGACATTTTAGGTTTCTAAGCAAATGTCTTTGGGATTCTGGAATATGCACTTGTGATAAAACTTTTTCTTATGGTCTGTCTTAAATTCCTAGTCTCAGAATTTGGTTTATCTTACTAGCAGTTACTGAAGATTATCAGAGGTAGGGTAAAATAAACATTTGTTTTAAATAACATTCCTATTTTACAAATTATTTTTTTTAAGATTTTATTTATTTATTTGACAGAGATCGCAAGTAGGCAGAGGCAGAGAGAGAGAGGAGGAAGCAGGCTGTCCGCAGAGCAGAGAGCCCGATATGGGGCTTGATCCCACGACCCTGGGATCATGACCCGAGCCGAAGGCAGAGGCTTTAACCCACTGAGCCACCCAGGCGCCCCCAAATTATTTTTTTTGATATGGGAACCGTATGTTGAAGACCTGACAGGGTATACACCTATACAGTTCACAAAGGAGGAAATATAATAAATGCACAAAAAACTTGAACTTCACTGCTAACCAAAGAAATGTAAATCAGAATAAGGTAGCTTTTAATAAGGAATTTCGTTGGTAAAGTTTGTTCAGAGGAAAATTCTTTACGTAGCTTTTTGTATAAAAGGCTTCATCACAATTTTGTTTGCAATATCCAATAATCAGAAATAATCTTTTGGCAGTACTTGGAAGCTATAGTCCGGCTTCTTTGACTACAAAGTTGGAAATAAGCCTGTTTCTTTGATAACTCTGAATGTCAACATCTCACATAATGGATCAGAGCTGAAATATATGAAGTTATCTTAAAAAGACAGAATAGTTCCTAGGTCAGACTTACTGAGTATATGTAATATATATAAACTAAGTATGTGTCAGTGAGTTGGGGCTCAGTTGGGATGGGGTCATCCTTGGAAGGGATAGGAGATTTTCTGAGGTTGGTTGCCCCAGCCCCCAATGGCCTTAACCAGTGAACACTGAATATGCAGATCTCATTGGCAAGCGATTCTATTAGGGAGGTGGCTGAATGCCTTAGGCAGGCTTAGCCTGACTTCACTAAACATCAGTTCCTCTGACTCACTCAACTGGTTCCTGTTACATGTTCAATAAGCAGCCTTATACTTACTATTTGAGTTCCCAAAAATTTTGTCTATTGGGATTAATGGACTGATCATTCACTGAGATATTAGGAGTGATTATAATTGGTGTTTAATTTGAATGTGTTTACTGTATTTTTCAAATTCTCCAAAATAAAGGTATTTTATAGTAAGAATTAAAAAATACATATGGCTGAAGTAAAATACAGATGGCTTAATGTTTGTAACTTTTTTCCCCAGATGGTCAGCAGGAGGATGAAGCCAGTAAAATTGAAGCTCTGCACAAGAGGAGAAATTTACTTGCAGCGTTTTGTAAGCTAATTGTATATACTGTGGTGGAGATGAATACTGCTGCAGATATCTTCAAGCAGTATATGAAGGTAAAGTTGGAAAATGGACAGCAACTTATTTTTATTGCTTAAAAGAAAATGAATGTAGCACTGGCTTTTATTTCTCATTGCCTTTGAATTTTTTGAATAGTAAATTGCATTTTCTAGCATA
>ML099392.1:53865-86800 GCA_003697995.1 Taxidea taxus jeffersonii
ATTTGGGTTTATTGAGTTCACTTCATTTAGAATATTGTAAATGTTTTGGGTTAACTATCACTATTAGAATTATCTTTGTGTTGTGGTTTAAGACAACAGGATGGTGTTCCTCCTCTGCTTGATGTAGCATAAAAAGGGTATTGTTCTAGGATTCAGGAGACCTAGGCGGTATAGTTTTGGCTTGGTTACTATGTAGCTCCTGACCTTGAGTAATTCAGTACCTTTTGTGTCCTGCCTTTCTTCATCTGTTCCACTGTGATAACTAAGATTCCATTAGGCTTTGAAAATCTGATTTGATTCACTATGTGTTATTCACAGTCTTCATAAGTACCTGTGAGATTCTCTAATATTTAACTGGTAGTAGAAAATATATTACTAATTATACTAATGAAATATAACTAAATATGATAAGATAGATTTTACTTGAAAAAGGATTAAAGAAAAACTAATTATAAACTTTTTAAAGTCTTTGCTGTCACCAAATAAATATGTAATAAATTTGTCAAAAACCTAATTAATGAATTCTCTCTTTGAAATATTTTGCCACATGATAGAACTCTAACACCATCATAAATTACTTTGGGATTTAAGTTATTTGGCATTACCATTTTTAGATTTTTAAGGAAAAAACTAAGGTTTGTGAAGTTGTTTTTGCAAGTTTTAAACTTTCTAGACTTATGTATTATAAAGTCAGTTTTCTTTTTTAAATTTTATTTATTTATTTGACAGACAGAGATCACACAAGTAGGCAGAGAGGCAGGCAGAGAGGGGAGGGGAGAAGCAGGCTCCCTGCCGAGCAGAAAGCCCGATATGGGACTCGATCCCAGGACCCTAGGATCATGACCCGAGCCGAAGGCAGCGGCTTAACCCACTGAGCCACCCAGGCGTCCCTATAAAGTCAGTTTTTTAAAAAAATTTATTTGACAGAGATCACAAGTATGCAGAGAGGGAGGCAGAGAGGAGGAAGCAGGCTCCCTGCTGAGCAGAGAGCCCAATGCGGGGCTTGATCCCAGAACCCTGGGATCATGACCTGAGCTGAAGGCAGAGGCTTCAACCAGCTGCGCCACCCAGGCACCCCTATAAAGCCAATTTTATTAGTCTTTTAAAAAAATTTTTTTAAAAAATATTTATTTATTTGACAGAGATTACAAGTAGGCAGAGATGGGGAGGAAGCAGGATCCCTGCTGAGCAGAGAGCCCTGATGCGGGGCTCCATCCCAGGACCCTGGGATCATGACCTGAGCTGAAGGCAGAGGCATTAACCCACTGAGCCACCCAGGCGCCCCCAATTTTATTAGTCTTAAGGGCATGGTTATCCTGTTATCTCTGAGAGTTGTTATGTATTCATTTTGAAACAAGGTCTTAGATTATAATGTGACAGTATAAATGTCGACACACAGTGACTTTTTTCTTTTAAGTGTTAACAGGCTGTTTCTTCTTTTTTTGTTTGTTTGTTTGTTTGTTTGACAGAGAGAGAGACATCGAGAGAGGGAACACAAGCAGGGGGAGGGGGAGAGAGACAAGCAGGCTTCCCGCTGAGCAGGGAGCCTGATGCTGATGCGGGACTTGATCCCAAGACCCTGGGATCATGACTCAAGCTGAAGGCAGGTGCTTAATGACTGAGCCACCCAGGGGCCCCAGGCTGTTAGTTTCTATAAGCCATTTAACAAAGTTGGAAATGGCACATGATCTACATGCCAGTTAACAATGAATAAAAGTAACTTATAAAAGTAACTGATTATGGATGCCTGGGTGGCTCAGTGGGTTAAGCCTCTGCCTTCAGCTCAGGTCATGATCTCAGGGTCCTGGGATCGAGTCCCGAATCCGACTTTCTGCTCAGCAGGGAGCCTGCTCCTCTTCTCTCTCTCTCTCTGCCTGCCTCTGCCTACTTGTGATCTCTGTCAAATAAATAAATAAAATCTTAAAAAAAAGTAACTGATTATATTCATTGTCTTAGTAGTTCACAAAGAGCAGAAGAACTTTGTTTATGTCTTTTTTGTTACTTCTGAAAGTGTGTAGAGCCTGATTATTGTTTTACTCCACACCTCCTTAAAACCAGTCTTCGAGCTTAAGGTGATTGGATCTCAACTGTCTCTTTTGGAATTTATTGGTGTTAGGGATTAATATGCTTAGAAATTATCTTCAAGTTTCAGTAACATTCTTTTCTCTGTTTGAATGCATAATTTTAGCCAAATACGAATTTTGTAATATATACTACTCACATGACTAACATAAAACTAGTCTTCTTGTCCAGGAGTTTTAAGAAATAAAGCTCTAATTTGTACAAATTTCTTTTCTAGTATTATAATGACTATGGAGATATCATCAAAGAAACAATGAGTAAAACAAGGCAGATAGACAAAATTCAGTGTGCAAAGACCCTTATTCTCAGTTTGCAGCAGGTAAGATATGAAGAATATCAACTTTAGGCAAACTTAACTAATACCTAATGCTTTTCAGGATAACAAGTAGGAAACTGGGCAAAGGAAGCAATAGACAGTTCATAAAAATAGAAATACAAGATTTTCAATCTCAGTAGTAGACACTGTAAGCGAGATCATTTTTTGCTTTCAGACTGGTGAGATTAGCAAAACTTACAGCTATCTCATTTTTTGGGGGGAAATAGTAGTCAGCACCATGTGTTGGTATAATCTTGGTAGGCAGTTTGGCAGTGTATGTTAAAATTTATAATGTGTTGCCATTTGTGGCAGTATTTCTACTTTTAAAATTTTATCCAAGGTGGTAATAGGACAGGTTTCCAAAAAGGAATATACCATATTACACATGGAAGCAGTGTTTATAATAGCAAGAAATTAGAAATATTTATCCATCAAGAGGATATTAGATGAATGTATTGTGTAGTGTATCTCTGTAGTGGTTATCGTTTAGCACCTAAAATTAGTGTGGATCTGCATTCACTAATATGTAAAGATCACAACACATAGTTTGAGAATAAAATTTAAAAGATTATAGTATAGCATCCCTGTAAAATTGTACTTACCTATATATCTATCTGGAAAAATAATCACCAAAATTTTAGCTGTGGCTAACTTGCTTTGATACGGTTCAAGTGAATTTTACTTTCTTTCATTTTTTATATTTATTTTAATGACCATTTATCAATCTTAATAATCAAACTGCAATACTCATTTTCATTTTGACAGTGATGAGGTAGGTTTAGTTGCATAAAAATCATATGCTTAATGTACTTCTGTCTTTGGAGACCAAATGCATGCAGAATATAACCTATTTCAGTGTCATAAGTTTTCTTGTTTTTAAGAAATCTAGGTGTTAAATCTCTTAATTCTGTTTGCATATTTAGATATTCCTAATTAAAGTTAATAAAATTTAAAAGGTTTTGAAAGGTAACATTTAAGTAACTTTTCCTATAAAATAATAGCTTTTTGCTATAGAACTTTTAGAAAATATAGGAACTAGAAAAAAAAACAACTTGTTTTTCACTGAACAAATATATTTTTAGTTTTTAATAGCCTTCTTAGTCTTTTTTATGCCTATAGGAAATCTTAAGTTTTATAAAAACTAAACCATATTGGGCATGCTATTTTGCAAGCCTGAATTTTTCACATTATAAAACCATACTGCTTTCATGCCATTAAATACTTTCCTGAGCATTTTTAATGACTGTATAGTATTGTATTTAATAGAGGGACCATAATTTACAAGAAACAAGATCTCTTGTTTAATGTTGAGGTCTTTTACCATCCTTGCCATTACAAATAACACTAAAACATTTTTGTATCTATGTATCATGCATAAATATTATTATAATTCCTTTGAGTAAAGGCCAGTAATTAGAACTGCTTAGTCAAAGGACATTAGAATTTTACAACTTTCAATACAGCTTCTCCTGTAGAAAGGTTATCTCAGTTTTTGTTTCTACCAGGTCAGAGTGCTCATTGGGTAATATTCTTAGTAGTAGTAGCCATTGTCTGTTAAAAACCTTCCTTGGCCCTTTGGTAGTTGAAAAATTGTATTTTGTTGTGCTTATTTATGATAGAAGTTCTTGATGTGAAAATGCATTATTTAAATATAGAGTAACAGCATAGTTGCCTAATAATTGAGTGGGTTTCCTTTTTCTTTATATTTTTATATGCTGTTTTAAGATCCAGTTAACACCAGCAGAACAGAGTTGTGCCATAACCTTAAGAGTGTCTAATGTCCGTAACTACCTCTGGTCTGAATATATAAAGGACTATGTTTTTGTTCATTTTTATCATGGGATTTTTAAAAATCCATGTTTTAGAATAAAATGAAATGCCTCACTTATGAGCATCTACTATATTTTAAAGTAGAGAATATGGGATTTTAAAAGATGTTAGTAATCTATAATCATAACAAAACTTTTTTAACATGCTTTCTTTTTTTCCAAATAGCTCTTTAATGAAATGATACAAGAAAACGGCTATAATTTTGATAGATCATCCTCAACATTTAGCGGCATAAAAGAGCTTGCTCGACGTTTTGCATTAACTTTTGGACTCGATCAATTGAAAACAAGAGAGGCCATTGCTATGCTACACAAGTAATCTCCAAATATTTTATTCAGCTCTCCTGTTTTTTAATCATGAATTTTTTTTGTATTTACCTCTTGTTTAGAATAACCAAACTCAGTTGATGCGTTATTTTTTTCAAATCTGTGACATATATCCTTTCTTGAGAACCAGTAATAATGCTATCTCCATTAACACGTGGTGGGACTAAAACTTCTTTTATAGAAAGTCTTTGCTTTAATTATATAAATTTTATATAAATAATAAATTTATATAAATCTTTATAAATTATGTGAAGAAAAACACATATTCATCAGGTATTATAAAATCTCTTTTAACAGCTTTTATTATAATCTCACTGCTAGGTAGAGAAATTTTTGAGACTTGATGCAGTTTTTCTCTTTCTGGTTCTGTTTTCTATTTTGTAGTGTCCCTTTTCCATGTTTTGAGCCATAGCCTTCTTTCTGTCTACATACATTCTTTGCCTTGTCAATACTGGAAATGATTGGATTTCATTTGGGGCATGTAATTTACTGATAATCATACTTTCACATAATAAGCATATTTTGGAGTTTTAACATAACCAACACACAGATGGATAATTTCTTAATTCTGGTTGAAGAGCTTAGCCTCTGAGCAAACCAAATTTTATGAAAGCTCTCTTGTTGGATTTGTGTCTCTTTTACTCCTTACTTACTTTTTAAAAAGGTTTTATTTATTTATTTATCAGAGAGAGAGAAAGAAGCAGGCTTCCTGCTGAGCAAGGAGCCCAATGTGGGACTCATCCCAGGACCCTGGGATCATGATCTGAGCCAAAGGCAGATGCTTAACCAACTGAACCATCCAGGCGTCCCATACTCCTTACTTAATTATAAAAGTGTTAAATGTCTCCATACAGATGTTTTTCTGCTCTTTTAGTCCCATACCTTCCCCAACTTCAGTTTACTCTCTCACTTTGTTCTGAAAGTCTCAAATTCCTTTTTATGCCTCTTAATACATTAGATGATAATAGGTAATATTTAAGGACTACACATGTAGTGATTAGTGATTATTTTGGGAAGTTAATATATTGTTTTCTTCATGTAGCAACCTTCTTTCTTTCCAGTTTCATCTAGATTGTTCTTTTTTACAGTTACATTTTCAGTATAGTATAAGAATATAATGTTGGGTTGTTGTCTTGATTAGAGGTATTTATTATTAAGTAAATATAGTTAAAATAGGCCCTGAGTGAAGTTTAAGTTTTAAATTTACTCTTACATAGGTCATTACAAATAGTTTTTAATAATTATTTTTGTTAGCTTTCTTTTTATGTCTTGAAAAATATAGAAAATGTATTGATCATTACATGAGTGAAGTTGGGCTATTTTCTATGGAGAAGAGAACCAAGGAAGGAAAGTAGATACACCAAACCACATTCAGAGTAAAGGCTTCTGTGTGTATGTGTGTACCTCTGTGTGTTTTTGTTTTGTTTTAAAGCAATAGTGACATAAAATGTAAATATATTTGCTCATTCTCACAGTACAGCCGCCTCATTTTCTTTATTCCTCAGATGAAATGCATGGCAGAGGAAATATCTTAGTAGTGGAATAAAACTGTAGAGAGAAATATCCTAAGTTACCAAATTTGTATTGTAGTCTCTTTAATGTTTGTCTCTTTGTTACTGTTGCAGAGATGGCATAGAATTTGCTTTTAAAGAGCCTAACCCACAAGGAGAGAGCCATCCACCTTTAAATTTGGCATTTCTTGATATTCTGAGTGAATTTTCTTCAAAACTACTCCGACAAGACAAAAGAACAGTGTATGTATTTGCTAAAAATAATTCCATTTAATTTTGTTTTGAAATTCTTAAAGACAAATTGTTATACTTGGTTTTTCTCCTTTCTGGGCACACACACAGATTAGAATTCAGGATTACATTAATACACAAAAAAATTTATGCTTCAGAAAATTTATAATTTAAGGATTATAACTATATCTTATGCATAATACTCCTTTTTAATTCTATGTGTTCCCCTCACAGTGGCTTTAGACGTAGTTGTGGCTTTAGAGGTGTAACTTGAATGCCTTATGTATCCTTATCTGCATTCTTCACTTAGTCTAACAAAGGAGGGAGCATTTAACAGACAGTAATATTGGTAATTCATCCAGGAGCATCTTAGTCTATGTGCTGAGCTGTGACTACACTGGAAAGTAGGTTTTCTTTTTATCTTTTTTGCTTTAACTACTAGTCCTATCCTTAGCAGACCAGTTAGAATACTTTTCTAGTGTAGTATCCTAAAATGGTAACTTATGTTCTAAGAGAACCCAACTAATGGAATTAAAATCAAAATTCACTCCCCTGTTTGACGTATAAAAGGGCAGGAGAATATGAATAACTTCTAGTATAACTATACCGCTTCTGAAAGTCTACCAGTATTTTGCATTTAAAGACTGTATACATTTTACATGAAATTCTGAAGCAGACAAAACTAATCTCTGGTGATAGAAATCACAGTAGTGGATACTTTAAGTTTGGGGATATTGAATGGGAAAAGGAACATAAGGTGCTTTGTAGGAATATTCTTTATCTTGATAGATGTGTGGATTATATGACTGCATTTATTTGCTAAATTACCCAATTGTACTCTTATGTTCTGTGCATTTTATTATATATAAATTTATCCCAATTAAGAATTATGTTAACACTGTTAATCAGAGAAATATAAATTAAAACAATGAAAACCCATTTCTTGCCTAGCAGATTAGCAAAAGCTAAGGCATCTTGATAGTCTGAAGTGTTGCCAAAGATGTGCAGCAAGAAACTTTTACTAATTATTTTATTTTATTTATTTATTTGACAGCAAGATCACAGGTAGGCAGAGAGGCAGGCCCGGGAGGGGGAAGTAGGCTCCCTGCTGAGCAGCGGGCCTGATGCAGGGGCTCCATTCCAGGACCCTGAGATCATGACCTAAACTGAAGGCAGAGGCTTAACCCACTGAGCCACCCAGGCGCCCCAGCAAGAAACTTCTTTACATTGTTGGTGACTATAAATTTATATAAGACCACTTTGTGGAGCTACTTGGCAATGTCTAGTAAAGTTTAAGATTCTTCCTATCTCATGATCCGGTAATTCTGTTCATAGGTAGATATCCTAGAGAAACTCTTAACATGTGAGTACATGGAGAACCATAAAAGAATTTGACCATTCTTTGGATAGAGGAAAGCTCAAAACAACATCTGTCAATTAGAAAATGAGATCAATAGAGTTTGTACAGTGGAATATCATAAACAGTCAAAATGGTTAGGTTTTTTTCATAGTAGATATAATTCCTTAATGTTCTTAAACACTGAGTCATTCTTCAAATTTGTGATAGTTTCATGTCATAAATGACTCCTATTTCTACAGTTTGTTTGGTTGAATTGGCTTTGAAATAAGATTCACACATTCAAATTGATTATTCTGTTTTTAAAATGTTTAAAAATTTTGTCCAGCTTTATTGTATAATTGACAAATAAAATTGTAATATATTTAAAGTGTACAACATGATGATTTCATATATGTATATATTATGAGAGGATCCCCTTGATAAAGTTATTAACACATCCAAAACCTTCCATACTTACCCTGGCTTTTTTTTTTGAGAATACTTAAGCTCTCTTTTAGCAAATTTCAATTATGCAGTGTTATAATAATAGAGCATCATCAATTATAGTCATGTTATATTCTCAGATCTTATTCATCTTTAAAAATTTTTCCCTAAGTTTACTGAAATGTGGTTGACCTATAACATTGTATAATTTTAAGGTGAACAACATGTTGATTTGATAGACTTACATGTTGGAAAATGATTAACACCATGACATTAGCTGATGCCACTCTTCCAAAAATGGTTACATTTTTAAAACATAATGTTGAGTACAAAAAGCAAGGTATAAAACCGTTCTATAATGTTTATAGACAAATATATTAAAGGTATATTATGATTTCACTCATGTGAAATTTAAGAAACAAACATAGGGGGAAACAAGAGGCAAACCAAGAAGTAGACACTTTACTGTAGAGAACAAGCTAATGGTTACTTGAGGGGAGGTGGGTGAGGGGATGGGTTAAATAGGTCTTACGGAGAGCACTTGTGATGAGCCCTGGGTGTTCTGTGGAAGTGTTGAATCCCTAAATTCTAAACCTGAAACTAATGTTACACTGTATGTTAACTAATCGGAATTTAAATAAAAAATTGAGAAAAAAATATGTTAAAAATATGAAAGTTTGGGGATATAAGTTCAAGTTAGTGGTAGCCTTTGTGGCAGGGAAGAGGACAAGTAGCATCAGGGAGGGCTCCTTATCTGGAATGTTCAGTTAAGCCATGTGGTAGATGCATACTTAAAAATCTTTCTACCAGTGAGTGTATTTTGGCTCAAGCTCCATATCTTGTCGCAAATTGGTAACAGTTTTTAGACTGACAGCCAGTTTATAGTCCACACTTTGAGGAGTACTGTACTACTGTGTGTGGCTGAAATAAAATCAAGAAATACTGAGCTAACACCAAGTAATATCTTTGTAACTAATTCTTCTTATCCTTTCTCTTTAATGGCGTTCAAAACTGGTGCTTTTGAATTGATTAGAATTAGTCATAATTATGAGAGCAGGTTACTTGGGTTGCACTTTTTATAGTTAGGTGACAAAAATTGTGTTCGTGTATTTGAAGCATAATTTAGACAATAAAGCACTGAACTCTTAGTGTCAGAAGCCTGGGATTTGAATCATGGTTATATTGCTTTCTCATTCTTACCTTTTGTTTCCTCATCTGCCAAACAAGGAAAATGTCTCTCTCACAGAATTGTAAGAATAAAGTTAAAGATCCCAAGAGAAAAATGACTAACACATAAGTAATCACACAAATGTTAGTTGAATTTTGATTGCTATATTACATATAACCATAGAATCCTTCTGATACTTGCATCCAAGAGCAAATATGTGACTTCCATCAGGCTGAAACTTTTTTGCAGATAGAGGCCATATCTTAACTCACTTTTGTACCAATCCCCAGTGCCAGGGACATAGTGACATAGTGGATGTTTGACAAATACTAAGCTGAAATGCTCTGGATTATTTCATTTAATGAAGACTCTTGACAGCTACAGAAGTGCTCGTCAGTGTACTGATGAAGCTGAGATTGAATTGTGAAGTAATGTGCCCATACTTACACAGCTAGGGGTTGGTGGAATTGGTACTAGAACCCAAATTGCATGATTTTAAATCAATCTTCTTTCCAGAAATATGACTTAGGTTTGTTCTTCTATCAGAAGACCCATAAAATTAAGTTAGAACAGAGACATATTAGGAAAGAAAACTTTAACAGCCTTCATTTGTTACTATGTGCTTTGAGGAAATGTTTGTTTTGTTTCATTCTAATTTACTTTTTGTTTAGTTCTAATAAAATCATTGAATGTTCTATATGGCATGTGAGCATTAAGATCTTAGGAGGAATAAATAAAAAGGAGGAAAAAGAGCTGTGGCAGTTTTATGTATCAAAGGTTTCTACTTCTTTTTAAGGTATGTTTACTTGGAAAAGTTCATGACCTTTCAGATGTCACTCCGAAGAGAAGATGTGTGGCTTCCTCTGATGTCTTACCGAAATTCTTTGCTGGCTGGTGGTGATGATGATACTATGTCAGTCATTAGTGGAATCAGCAGTCGGGGGTCAACTGTGCGGAGTAAAAAGTCAAAACCATCTACAGGAAAACGGAAAGTAGTTGAAGGCATGCAACTTGCACTCAGTAAGAACATGGCTCATTTCCCTTTATACTTACCCCTTACGTTTACCAACTGAATTGTCAGTAAGTTCACATTTGAGATATGTGTCGTTAAATAATATCTTGCACAGTGCGTCCAGTTATGTGTAAGTTTGTGTTTTAAGCATTTTATATACATAAACTCAGATCTCAACTCTTCAGGTATGTCCTTATTTTTCAGATGAAAAAACCAGCACAAAGCGGTTAAGTAACTTACATAAGGTCACACAGCTATTCAGTGGCTAGGCAGTCTCACGCTGGAATCTCTGCTTTCTAATTAGTATGCTGTACTATATATGCACAGGGATATGGATTCAGCATTATAGAGGTAGCTGTTACTTAAGAGATCAGATTATCTAGTTTAAGTGTGGAGCAACAGATTCAGGGGGTTCTGACTTTTGAATTTCTGGGAAGAGGTCATTTATCATGAAGAACTTGATAGAGATAAAGATTTCTGTCTGTAATCCTAAAAGTAGGAATGCAACATGACATTTCAGTCTCTTGAACTCCTAGCACTGTAGGGTTGGTTTGTAATGGGCCTGGGGACTTTTTCACTCTCCTTTGGAACTTACTTTTTTTTAAGGATTTTATTTATTTATTTGACAGAGAGAGAGAGACAGTGAGAGCAGGAACACGAGCAGGGGAAGTGGGAGAAGGAAAGCAGGGAGTCCGATGCGGGGCTCCATCCCAGGACGCTGGGATCATGACCTGAGCTGAAGGTCGACACTTACGGACTGAGCCACCCAGGTGTCCCTGCTTTGGACCTTTTAAACAAATTAGTATAATTGCCAACATTTCACTTATTGCTGAATAACAGACTACCCCAAAACTTAGGACATATCAGGGACATGATGTCTGATGCCTCAGCTAGAAAGAGGCATCTTTACTTATCTGGTACTAGCTATTACCTTGGGCTTTAGCAGGATTGTCTACTGCCAGAACACCTACATGTGACCTCTCCATATGGCTTTTCGCTTTCTCACAGCATGTGACTGGGCTCCCAAGAGCAAGTGTCTGAAGAGAGAAGTAGAAGCTGCCAGGTTTTTAAGGCCAGAAACGTACAGCATAATTTCTACCGTATTCTCTTGACCAAGCAATCAGGGTCTAGCTTCAAAGGGATGGAACATAATTGTCCACCTCTTAATGTGAGGAGTGTCAAAGATTTGGGGGCCATATTTTCTAATTGCCACATAATTCTTCAGCCATTTTCAAGTATATAGTGTTCAATACTTGATTGTCCCATAGAGTAATGGTTATATCTCTTGTCCAATTATATAAATGCATAAACTGGGGCACCTGGGTGGCTCAGTCGGTTAAGCATCTGCCTTCAGCTCAGGTCAGGATCCCGGGTTCTGTGATCAAGCCCCGCATCAGGCTCCCTTCTCAGTGGGAGCTTCTCCCTCTCCCTCTCCCACTCCCCCACTTGTGTTCTTTCTCTTGCTGTCTCTCTCTTTCAAATAAATTAATAAAATCTTTAAGAAAACCTCGCATAAACCTATAACTAATACAACCTTAGGTTTAAGTCCAAATTTATCTGATTAAAAGATGATGTTTCCTGCACATCACTAAGTATTTGTCATCTGAACAAATAGTTAATTGTTGAAGATTTATCCTGGGCCATCAATTTTCTCCTTTTCCTTAGACTACACAGAACAAATGAATTGGTATTTATATAATATCTTGAAGATAGATTATCAAACCAGATAGTTCAGCTTTTACAGAAAGAGTCCATACTCTTTGTTTAGGTTTTTGGAGAAAACCATAGAAATTTGGCATTAGTAAGTTAGGAGAAGGAAGAATGATGCTGACAGACTGACCAGTTCAGGGCATTTTTTTTCTTTTAGTTCAGGGCAATTTTGAAGGCAGAATTGGAGCCTAAACACAGTAGAACATAAGGGCTGATAAAATTATGTTGCAGATTGTGAAATTTATGCCTAATCTATCTGGCACCAGGTCATTAGTACTAGTACATTTTCTTTTTCACTCTTTTCTTAAAAACACATCTGTCAGGACGCCTGGGTGGCTCAGTTGGTTAAGCAGCTGCCTTCGGCTCAGGTCATGATCCCAGCGTCCTGGGATCGAGTCCCACATAGGGCTCCTTGCTCGGCAGGGAGCCTGCTTCTTCCTCTGCCTCTGCCTGCCACTCTGTCTGCCTGTGCTCGCTCGCTCTCTCTCCCTCTCTGACAAATAAACAAAAATAAAAATACACATCTGTATGCACATGTATAATCTAATAAAACAGTTTTCCTGCAAACTCATTCAGTCAGTCATCAAGTGCTATCAATTTCACCTCCCAAATCAGTAGTTTAAAAAAAATTACTATGAGGGCATCTGGGTGGCTCAGATGGTTAAGCCACTGCCTTCAACTCAGGTCATGATCCCAGAGTCCCAGGACCAAGTCCTGCATCAGGCTCCCAGCTCCACAGGGAATCTTCTTCTCCCTCTGACCTTCTCCCCTGTCATGCTCTCTCTTATTCTCTCTCAAATAAATAAATAAATAAAATCTTTTAAAAAATCACTGTGAATTCAGTAATACTTGCATGTGGATTTGCCTTTTATTAATCATGGCAGCATCTACAGATTTGAAAACAAATAGCTTTTGCAGTTGTGAAATCTGGTGTTTTTGGTCCAGTGCTTAATGTGTATATGGATTTGTGTTCCCTTTGGAGTTGGTGAACATCCTGTAAACTAGGGATTATTCTTCCATTATATTCATTCCTGTTCCCACTTCTAACTCACCTGGGGTATACAATTAGCCTCCTAACTGACCCGTTTGCTCACTAGTCTTCATGTTCTTAAGTCCACCTTCCACACTGCCACCTTTGACTAAAACATGTAACTTCCACATTGTTTTCCTTCCATAAAACCTTCAGCAGTAGTTCCCATCACTTTAACACAGCTTATAAAACTTTCTGTAAATTGATTCCTGTCTTTTTATTCAGCCTTATCTTTTGCTGCTTACCCTAGGAGTATCAAACTGTTAGTTTGAACCATATGAAATTGCCATTTTTGTAGGTCAAAAACTGCTGAACATCAGCAAATTAATATGGTTCAGTCATTGCGGTTTCATGCCTCAGTGTCTGAAAAATGTCACTGTTTATACAGTATCTACACTAATTAGAAGTCACTTTTGGGTAGTTGGTTCTGATCCTTTTCATTGCTCACATTCTACCTGTGCTGCCCTCTCTTGTAGCGCTACCACACTGTGTTGTCATTGCCTCTGTTTTCTTTGTCTCCAAGGACAGGGATCGCACCTTACATACCTTGGTATCCATGCCCCTGTTTCAAACACTGGCATATGGAAGGTAACCAGATGTTTGTTGACCAGAGCAGGTTGTAGTAGACATTTGGTTAGTCAAAGTTAGTGACTGAACTTTATTGTGATTAATTTTCTCTTTTAGCTGAAGAAAGCAGTAGTAGTGACAGTATGTGGCTAAGCAGAGAACAAACACTGCATACCCCAGTTATGATGCAGACACCACAACTCACCTCAACGATTATGAGAGAGCCCAAAAGATTACGACCTGAGGATAGCTTCATGAGTGTCTATCCCATGCAGACTGAACATCATCAAACACCTCTGGATTATAAGTAAGTACATTTGATCATTTTCTGTATTATAACTTTATTAATTGCATAGAAAAAAGTTAAGTTAAAAGAAGAATAAAATTCTCCTTGAAGCACGCAGGTAACATGGATGTTAGCTCAAAGACAACAGGAGGAAGCAAGGCAACAGCAGGAGAGAGCAGCAGTGAGCTATGTTAAACTACGAACTAATCTTCAGCATGCCATGTAAGTGAGAGTGCCTTATTGTCTGAGTCTAGGAAGTTCACTAATTCATTTTAACATATTTTGATGTGTGCCTTGCCTAAAAATTTCAGCAGACTCTCTAGAGTTAGCTGAAATAATCAAGGAACTAAAATTTGGTTTTTCCAACAGAAGAAAACTTGGAAAGTTAAATATTCACTAGTTAGCTAAAGGACCAATCTTAGGTTGATCTGTTGGAAAAGTTTAAATTTGAATCCTTGTTTATTTTGGTACACAGAATTATAGCTAAAAATCCCCTTTTGTTACATCTTAATTGATTCCCCAGCTTAGTTCAGGTCTTCATCCCTCATCTGAACCATGGTATTAGCTTTCTAACTTGTTTTCTTCCCTCAAATCTCCCATTTATCCTCTCACCAAACTCCTCCCCTCACTCCCCACCACCCACCACTCCATCATTCACACTGCCATCAAAAATGACTATTGTAGAATAAGAATCTGGTCATGTAACTCTTTGACTTAAACCTTCCCATGGCTCCCCATGGCCTACAGGATAAAGTCCAAACTCCTTAGCTCATGGCATGCAAGATCCTTCAAAATATGACCCCTGCCTACATTTTAGTATCCTATCCCCCATTTCTCGGCAACTGGTAAAATAATTGTAAAAGAATAAGCTCAGGTGTCACGTTAAGTGAAGCTGTGTCATCTATGCTCCCATAACACTATGTATGTTCATATTTCTTATAGCACTTACCACATTGTATTATTAATATTTGTTTATGAATTTGTCCCTTTTCTAGACTGTGAGCTCCTCAAGGGCAGGGACCACTTCATTGCCTGTTGGTGCTTGGCACATAAAAAGTGCTAAGTTAAATGTTCATTGAATTAATAAATATCCAATGCAAAAAATTGTAGTTTGACTTTTAAATACTTTGTTTTTTACTGGAATCTGTATGAGACTTTTACGAATATTAGCTTTGGTTCTAGAAGAGATGGCAGAAAAGCAGTCTTTTGATGATTAGTACAAAAAGGGAAACATGATTCTGATTATTTAAGTTTTGAGTTCAAAAGCTTTGTATTTGTAACAATGTGGCATATGTTTTAATACTGGGAGATAGTGCTTGTTACCTTTTTAAAATTTATGTTTCATTTTGTTGGTTTTTAAATGATGAGAATTTCACCTGTTTTTCTTAAGAAATGATTATTTACCATATGTATGGTAACCTGTTAAAATTTGCTTTAGTTATTTCTATACTGGTCTTATGAACCTCTACAGATAAAGTACACTCTATTAAATCTATAGATTTGGATCCTTGTCTGATAATGGTCATCATCTATATTATGATGACTTGGTTCTGCCCCCTCTTCTCTGTTTCTGTGACCACATTCCCTGTAATATATCCTTATATCATTCTGAATTCAACAAGCTAATTTTTTAACTTCCAGCCCGTCACCATTCTGGAATTTTACCATTCTGGAATTTTACCATACAGTCATTTGGTCCTTACCTCTCCCCTGAAAATTTTCTGCTAGTCCCTAAGATCTTTCATAGCATCTCATTACTCAGTACCATTTATCATTCTTTTGCTTGTAGTTTAATTCCCATTAGAGATAAACTTCCCCAGGTGACAGAGATTCTCCCATTTAAATAATTATTACCATAAGATTCTTTTGGTTTTTGTGCCATAAGTGGTCTTTTGCCTGACACCTTAAAAAATTTTGTTTTAGGATGATTTTTCTGTAATGGTATCTGCTCTATAACTGAAAATACTTCCAAGTTATCTCTTTGTATTTTTATAGTTTCTATCACTTACCTTCCACTCCAGATGAGATGCAGAATGGACTTCAGGTTTTCTGTAACAGGTCCTCAAAGTACACATACTTCCTTCATTGTTTCCTCTTCCAAATATAGTAAAGTTATCATTTACTCTCCAGAACTCTTAGAAAACAGGGACCATTGTCAACATGTTTATCCAGATAGTGTGGGTTAAACATCATGTCTTGCTATCTTTATATTATTTTTTTAGACCTCAACATAGTGTTGTTTAAATTATAAGTAATTTATTTTGGTAGTGGTGAGAAGAGTTAAATGAATGGGAAAGAAGGCAATATTGGGCAAACTGGGCAACTGGTTACCTTCATTTTCACTATTACATTGACTTCCTTTATGCTGATCTGGGCAAATTTACGGACTTGAAATCTGAGTTTATGCCTTAAAATTACGTGATATCATACAGAATTTTTGGTGTTAAGTTTTTATTTTACTTTTCCATGTATATCTTAGTTTTGAGTTTCATAGGACACAGAATCCAAGTTTCAGCATAAATGTTGCTCATTTCTTCCTGAAGCAGAATTAATCTCTTTCAGTAATTTTTATAGCACTTGATACATACTTCTCTTAGAATGATATTTGTCACATTTTGTAACAATTATCTTTGTTTTCCCATAGTAGACTGTGAGCTCCTTGAGGGCAGGAACCATGTCTCACTTACCTTTTTTTCCCCATTCATAGGACATAAAGAAGCCTGGCATATAGTAGGCACTGTGTGAATGAATAAGTGAGTGAGTGCCTGGTACAAATTAGGTACTGAGTGAATGAGTGAATGATGGATAAAACTAATATATATTAGTGAAAATATATGTATTCTGAAAATGTCATTTCTTTGGTCTCTGTTTTATACTTGTTTATTAATTTGTATCCTGCCTACTTTCAAAAAGGATTTGAGGTATCTTGTCTGTTCCCATGTGGGAAATTCTCATTGAACTTTATGTGGGATATCAGAACTGTCAAGCTAAATGTATTGAAGTAATGTAGAATAAAAGCTCCTTAGCATTTTTAGACAAGTGAACATTGGGGTTTTGACATCATTGATGACATGATCAATGCCTAATCATTTTCCCTGACCTTTAATTTCATCATTTTCCATTACACTTCAATATAGAGAGCTACATAGTTGCTGCCAGTATATTAATAGTCTCAACATTGGTTCAGATCTTGACTTTGTTTTATATTTCTCTAGTCGGCGTGGTACAAGCCTAATGGAAGATGATGAAGAGCCGATTGTTGAAGATGTCATGATGTCCTCAGAAGGGAGGATTGAAGATCTTAACGAAGGAATGGATTTCGACACCATGGATATAGACTTGGTAAGAAACTTTAATAATTTCTGTCAGATTTTCATTTAAGATCCTTTGGAAATTAAGTTGGAATTCAAGGAAATACCTGCCATGAAAAGTAAGTTTTGCAAAAAAGATTAAATAAAATAGTTGTCAGGTATTTTGGTATATGAGAAGGGATTGAGGAGAGGGTGAGGTTGAAGAGGGTGTTAACTCTTAGTTTAAGATGATAGATTTTCATATTAATTTAGGAATATATAAAGTTAAAGTATACATTTTGCCTTCTATTATACCAGGTATCATATCCACCCTATTTTCCATTTATTTGCCATTATCAAAACAATACATGAGTAACTTGATATTACCCTATTACTGAGACAAATTTCCATATTAAATATATATATGAATAGGGCTTTATCACACATGAAATGCTTCTACATATTTCATCTTCCACATATATCATTCAGCTTCGTGAAGTAGGTTAGGAGGGTGGAGGATATTGAAACTTAAGACAGTCTGTCCAAGGAGACAAAATTAAGAAGCAGCAGTAAAGCTGAGACTTACTATAAGCTAGGTCTTCTGATTGTACTTCATAGTGTACCTTGCTGTATTCTCCTTAAAGGGAAGAAATAATTAAATATGGCTTTTCTTCAGAGTAGTGTAATTTGGCACCTTTAAAGGAAAATGAGAATGGCATTTTTAAAGTAAAATAAAAATGAGTTTTCTAGTTTTCATCTTACAGAATAATTTCCTGTGAATGATTTGCTTTTGTATTTGTATGCATTCTCTAGTTTTAAGGTACAGTATTTAAAATATTATAAAGTATACTTGTACAACTACATATGCCATGTGAAGACTTAATAATTTTAATATTTTCAGCTGCTGTCTGGTTTATAGATAATAGTGATTGTCAACTCCCCTCCCTTTTTTTTTTTTTCCTTAGCCACCATCAAAGAACAGACGAGAAAGAACAGAACTGAAACCTGATTTCTTTGATCCAGCTTCAATTATGGATGAATCAGTACGTTCAATTTAAATGTACCCCAGGATTGCAAAATCAAAAGTACAGGCAATCCCTAAATTTGAGATTGAAGAGCTGGGACAGCACTTTGAGAATGGTTAAAAACAATTGGGCAGGAGAAAAGGAGTCAGGCAGCAGGAGGGCTTTCAGGAGGATGGGAGGGATGATTCCACATAATCTGTGGTGACAGATTAAAAGTGCCTTTGAATCTCTGGCCAACTGGAACTTGAGTGTTATGTTAAGGAATCTGGACTTTTCCTGTAAGCTTGAGTTTGAATGAGGGAGTGGCATGATCAGAATTGTGTTTCAGAAAGATTTCCTTGGCATTTATGGATGGATAGGATGAATGAGAAATCATAATATGAAGACATGATAAAAAATAGAACTTGAATAAAGGTGTGATAATAAAGAGAACATAATTGAGATTAGTGGTTATTATCAGGTATTGTCAGTCTGTTTCTTAAGTACCTCTCCTGTCTGTCCCTACTGCTGTATAGTCCCTGACAATGCCTTGGTATAAATTGTCTTCAGTTTTTACTTGGCCTGTTGCAGTAGCCCGGCAGTGATGATTTTATTCATTTTGAGTTCTGCCTAGCATAATAGGCATTTAGATTTATTTGTTAGACTGATCTCGCTGCTACAGCACTCCTTTAAAGCTCTTTTGGGGTCATCTTTCTAAAATGCAGATCTGGTTCTGTCTCTCATAGTTTTAGGTCTTCCATTGATTTTTCGCCATTACCATTAAGAAAAAATTATGGATTCTCAGTGTGGTGAACAAAGACTTTTGTGTTCTTGGTCCTTTGCCAGTTAATCTTGGCTTTTTCCTTACATGTATCTTGCTCTCCAGCCATATCAAGTCTTAAAGTTCCTCTTAGACATACTAAACTCTTTCATGACACCATCACTTTGTATAAGCTTTTCTCTCTGCCAGAATTGTCCCTTTCCTTTTCATCCTAGTGAACTCATTCTTTAATAGTTCTGATACTCCCTGTAAAGTTTTTGCTGACCCCTCCGAATAGATGCTTTATTCTTGGCTCTCATAACACATCGTGTACATTTTTATTTTGATAATTATCAGATCTGTGCAGTGAAATAGGATAATACATTTCACTCAATAAGCTGAATACCAGGCAGTGATGATTTTATTTTGAGTTTTGCCTAGCATAATAGGTGTTTAGTTTTATTTGTCAAATGAATAAACCAGTTAAGTCCCCTTCCATCTCACTTTCTAGTGTCTACCCATTTCTGCTCCTTCCTCCTAACACCTGCTACCTTGGATGACCGTCAGCTGAGGCTTGCCTCCCATGCCCCAATTTCTACTATTCTTTCCTTGCCCTTCCTCACCTCATCATCTGCTTTCAGATAGTTCTTCAAAAATTTTTGACAGACTAACTCACACCAACATACTCTGTTAATTATTTATTCTATAAATAATGTTTGAGTCAGAAGACACCATTTCATAGAATAGCAGGTGTAGGAATCTTTGGATAAGCCACCCTGAGGTCCTTCAAGTCAGTGTTTTTCAGTCTCTGGATGTGCCCGTGAATCAGCTGGAGATCTTATTAAAGATTCTGCTTCAGTAGGTCTGGAGTGTGGCCCGAGATTCTGCATCTTAACAAGTGCTGTCAATTCTTCATATCTGCAGTCCATATTCTCAGTAGCATAAGTGAGCTAGGCCTACTCATATAAGTCTAGAGTGTACATGCATATTGAAGTATATGGTTCCCTGATAATCTAGGAGTATGTATCTTCCAGTTTGTTAAAAAAAAAAAAAGTGAAGGTCGTGACTGATGGGGGGAGTAAAAGAATCTTTCAAGCAGATATGATGAAATATATTAATTTGACAATTTATTGAGCTTGAATTTAGTGCTAAAACCAGTTTGGTGCTCTCCGTGCCCTCCAGGAGTTTGTATTCTAGTTCACCTTGACTGTTTCTTTGAAATGAAAGGGATGGAAGCTAGTATTTGAGAGATTAATGTGCCTGATGCTGTGCTAGGCATGATGTTGTTGATCCTCTCAGCAACCTTCTGAGAAAGGTGGTAGTATCTCACTTTTATACTTAAGCACACTTGGGACTGAAGAAGTGGTTCATTGACTTGTTCAGTTTTACGACTCTAGTGTCAGAGTAGTAATTTGATCTGAGTTCCTTTTTATTTAAAAATTTCATGCTGTCTCTGCTCTTGTACTTTCCAGAACTAAAATCAGACCTCATTTATAAGAAACACCAAGAAAAGTAATTTAGAAATTGAAGTGATTAACCGTAGTCAAAATTGATAAGGGAAGTTAGAGATCTTTATTTTTTCATGTGGTCACCTAAAGTCAGGAAAGCTTGAGGCATTTGTTTCCTTAGTCACTTAACTAGATTTGCAAAAAGGTGTTCTTCAGATTTCTAAAATAATGAAACAGCAACGTAAATTATGTGTGTATTTTTTATAGCATTTAGGGAAAACTACAATCTGAGTGAGGCCAAAGATAGGGACCTAATAATTACTTGCTATTTATAGATTTTTTTATGTTCATGTTATAACTAAGATGATAGTAGTATAACTGCTTCTATTAAAATTAAGAAAATGAACACGCATCTATTCCTGTAGTTTTATAGTATTACCACATGATGGCAGCAGTCACATAACTGAGTGCCCAATAATCTTTGAAGGTTCGGGTATCTTTAGATCTCTTTGACTATATATATGTACTTATTTTATATTTATTGGTTAATATATAAGTTAATACTAGTTCATTTTAAAATATACACCAGACTCTACCTATTGTCTCAACAATAACTTAAGAAATAGAATAACAGGCGTTTTTAAATGTAAAAACCTTTTCTCTTTATGCAATAGCCTACATCTGTTTTTACTCAAGCCTGTGATATGTGAGTCATCAAAACAATAGCAAAATTGGGACTTAAATACTTTTATACCCAGTTCTAAGATTCTCTAGTTTTAAGTGAAATAATCCAAAACATCCTTGTATAGATGCTCTAAGTTATTACTAAATCTATCTTGTAACACGATATCCACATGATTCAGAAGTGGTAGTATAAAAACTCTGAGCAGCCCAATTTTGGGTTATATATACGCAAGATAGTAGATTTATGTTTTAGTGAGTTTTTTATCTGGAAACAATATTGGTTTATTTGTGGCAATCATCACTTTCTGCATCTAGTGGGGTCAGTATTGCCACAACACACTAAAGCTTGCTATTTATACTTTTTAACACCAGTAACAGGTGTGATTTATTAGCACAGAAAGTGTCATTGATGTCATTCTTCTATGTTGTGTTGCAATTCTCATATTAGAATTATCTGTAGTATAAACTTGGTGAGAGAAGAGTTTAGTCTAATGGAGTTAATTTTATGTTCTAGTAGAAGAATCTACTTATAACCTAGTCTGTACAAAAAACAGGAAAAAAAACTGTTCACATGATTTCTAGTTAGGCAGTCTGAAAAGTTTATCTTCATGCCACACTCCACACTAAGAGTTGTCAGCTAAGATTATATCCTTTAATTCATCACCAGACTTTTCCTTACCCAGATTCACAGAGTATTATGGCTAGAAGGGACCTTTAAACATCATCTAGGCTTCTTTGGTGGAAATCTTTTGTAAGCATCCAATCTCTGACTCAAATCAAAAAGAGAGGTCCCTGAACTTTATTGGAGGGTAGGGGAGAACAAGGCGTGAGTAGTGGTGGTTTTGGTGAATGACAGGTAAGAAGTGGGGTACATTAATCCTCTCTGTTCTTATTACTGGGGATTCCAAACACTTTGCAGCCTCCTTGTAGTGAATTGTTAAGTAATCAGGTAGATACTTGTTTCCTGGTCTGAAAACACTCACTTCTTCAGATCAGAACAATTTCTGAGTCTGTGACTTTTGTTAAAATGAGAGCTCATTTACAAATAAGAGTGCTTTGCATTCCTAATCTTACTTATTAGCTCATTAACCTCTGGCTTTATAATCATTTCTTACTAGCTCATTCTAGTATTTTAAAATATTACTTATCATAGTTAAGTACTAGAATTTTAATTGAATAACTTTTAGTTAGTGACAGATGATTTTTAGATTTTATCCTTCTCTTACCAACAGAAATGGTATAAAAAGTCATCAGTATATGTTACTTTGCCCAGATTTCACCTTACTTAATTTCTTAAAATTTATAGTTCTCTTTATTCACTCAGGTTAGATTTTCTGAATTTTCTAAATACTTTTATTGTTCTTGGATATTTTTGGTCTACATGTTCAGATGCCTTTTAAAAAGCTATACCACCCCTCCAAAAAAGCTATACCCACTCCACAGGGTAGATGACCGGGTTTGCAAGACATTGTTAAGCTTTTTCCATTGACCCTGTGCCAGAGTATATGTCAAGAAGCACATACATTTGTTCATTCAACAGATGTTGAGTAGCTGTGTTCAGGGCATTATCTAGGCATCAGGAGTGTGAATAAACATAAAAATGAGACATGGTCCCTGCTTTTAGTTGTATTTGTGAGGTAAGTAACATCTTGATTAGGCCCAATGTTGTTACTTCATTATATACTCATGGTAATTTAAATTTTAGAATTATGTATCTGAAGGGAGGGGAATATTTCAGAGTGGTTTTATTAACATGTTATTAAACTTCATGTTAACAAATATTAATGTAACATTTACAGATGCATTTTACAAAGAAATGAATGATAATTTTAACAAGGTTTTTTTTTTCTCTTTCATTAGGTTCTTGGGGTGTCAATGTTTTAATACCAGTACTCAATTAAATCTGTGGTGGAGTCATTTTCTAAGTGGAAGAGGAAGTTTTAAAATAAAGTGTGGTAGATACAGTGAAATTCTGTACAGATTTTTCTCTAAGGAGAATATGACATGCTTATGCTTACCAAGATCAAGTGCATTGAGGGGCAGTTTTGTTTGCCTGAAAAAAGTAAAGGACAAGTAAACAGTTTGATGATAAGCTACAGTTTTTCTTAGAAAGTAAATATTTTATTTATGCGCTGTTAGTTGGCTTTTGAATCAATTATTTCATGCTTTTTTTAAAGAAAATATAACAATCTAAAGAGGCATTTGGTACAGACATGAATCCTCTCACATTTATTTACTGGGTGTACTAAGTAATGATGACCTCTGCTGGATTTCTGTTTACATCCAAGAAACAAAGTTAAGGATGAATTTATTCCCCTGCCCTGAAATTATAGGATAGAATTGTTTTTAGCATTCTAAATTTAAATGCTTAAAACATCAGTCAACAAAGCTTTCTTTTAAATATTGTAATTGTGGAGAAAAGTAAACTTATAAGCAGAACTTTTACAATTTTTTCATCTAAAATGTATTTTAAGATATTTTTAAAATCCAAGAGCTTCTCTATACTTTTCAGAAATAATCCAGATGCAGTGAACTGCCAGAAGGTAACCAGTCTCAAACATGCTTATCCCATTATCAACCCTGAAAGTTTGCTTGTCCTTTAAGATAAAAATGTAATGTTGTGATATTCCTTCCAGTAGTGCCACTGTATTTTGTCTCCAAATAAAAGAAGCTTATTGTAGTATGTTTGCAGAAAAATTCTAAACAAAAATTATACAGCTTATTAGAGTGTGGGAATAGGGATCTAAATTTTAAATAAAATTATATATATATATAAATTGGTGCTGATTTTATAATTGCGCAGTTTGTTTAGTTTTTTCTTACTTTTAAATTCCAACTTAAAATTATGAGGTTTCAGAAATATATTGAAAGTTTAACAATGTTTAAAAATAGAAAAGCATGAGTGTTCATGCTTTAAAATGATTTTTAAATTTGTATTTTATATTGTTTTATCTATCTGTCTTTGCAAGCAGTCTTCAGGTTAAAGATACTTCTAACAGGTTACAGTACATTTCCTCTGTATGTAAATTAGATGGGATAATAGAATTCATAACCCATAATATTCTTTGAAAGCTAAGCTTTAAACTTCATTTTATGTCCTTTCACAAATAAATTAGTTTAAAACAGAAAGTGGCTACTTGCCATTTTGACATCAACTCATTTTGCGAAGCTTAGGCAGCTAGACATCGTTTAAAACAAAATATTAACTTATATTACATGTATATCTATCTTTTTGTCAGTCGTCTCTCAGTTCTTGAGGTATATTATTTTAATCATTCCATGCCTTAATATGCTTGCAATACGAGAATATCTTCAGATGGGTGAATACCAAAAGGCTTTCAGTTCTTAGAGTCAGAAATCAACAAGCATTGGGCTGTGGTAGCCAAAAACCATAGGTTAGCTAAAAGATCATGATACAATACAATTGTTTTATTAAATCATGGTTAATAACAAATGAAATGAGACTTGTCTAACAGATTTTCCATCTACGAATATTGTTATGTGCAAAAAGTACTGCCTATGTTGTTTTTCACACCACTGCATTTACTAGAACTGCTGAGAGGACTGTATATATGATTTTAAACCTAAGTTGATTTTTTTTTCTCACTCTTGAAAGGAGTACTTCTTTGTGAAAGCAGTTCTTACAGCTTTGTTTTCAACCAGCTAAAAATGTTTTATATATTACTCTAACCTGTTGTCCTCCACATTCTATTGTCCTAATTGTACTGTTTTCTGATTTGTATTTATGTCTTGAGACAGTAACTTTTTGAATAAAAATAAACCTACAGTATGTTGTATGTTTTATCTTTTATAATTAAAGGAGGAGGGTGGCTATGAATGTTTTAGAAAACATATTTCTTATCACAGCTTTTAACTTGTTTGGGGATAATTTATAGAAAACATTGCCATTTTATATATTTCATGAATCATATGTGTTTTTAAATGAGACTAAATCCCTAATTGGGCTATTACTTTAAAATAGAAGCCTGAAACCATTATTGCTTCAATTTGTATCTGGCGTGGGTTAAAAACTCTTTAAAACGTCTGCATTGTTTATCCAGGATACATTTGAGTGCCTACTATGTTCTAGACACGTGTTAGAGATCTAACGGTGAACAAGATAGATAAGGTTCCTCCCTCACAGATCTAGTGGACTAAAAAATACAATAATTAAACTTGTAAGGAGTGTTAAGGAAAAAATTAACAGTGTGTGCTGAGCTAGAGAATGACAAAGTGTATGTGTGTAAAACTTCCCTTAGACAAGGGGCTCATGCTTGGAGGTGAGTGAAAGGCAACTTTTGGAAAAAAGAACTTTCTAATTGACTTTAAAAAATTGACTTTAAAAAAACTGTTGTCTTCAGCGTGTCAAGATTTACATTGTACTCTTAGAAAAGGCTTCATATCGCTGTAAAACTAGCATATTGATTAGTTTAGTTCGTAGATCATATTATAAGACCAGTCTTCTGTCATTGGTGATTCAGAAGTAAGCATATTAAGTGATAGTTAATAGCTGGAGTACTGTTTTAAGCGCCGTACATGCAGTAACTTATTAAATGTCATGACAGTAGGTGATACAAGTTGTTATTATCATCTTCCCATCCGCCACCCCCGCCACCTTTTTCTAAATGAGGCAGTGAGGAAAATGAAGCACAGAGAAGTTAAAATCTCTTGGGCAAGGGATATATGACTAGTGAGTGATGGGAGTTGACATTTAAGTCCAGAAAGTCTGGCTGCAGTAAGTCCCGAGAGGGATTGAAACTGTTTGATACATAAAGATAATAGATAATTGCATAAAGATAGAATGGCACATTATTCATTGTGCCATGGTGAGGAAATAGGGCATCCTTATGGAATCCAGCTGGCTATAGAACTGAGTGGTGTGGAGCAACATTGTCCTTAATATGCTACCCAGCTGGCTTCTGTAGAGAGTATAAATTAAATCTGAGCCCTGAGCCCATGAATAGTTACCAGTTGATAGTCTTTAAAGTGACTGGGAAAGAAGAGAATAACCCAGAAGAGAGGTCTTCAATATCCTGCCTCAGAGGGAACTTAAAAGGATTCACATGAGTGAGTTCCAGGTCAGATAGATTCTTCTAGTAGCTGTAATGACTCAGCCAAAGAAAAAGAGCCAATGAAGTACAAGGCCTTTGTTTATGAGAAAACTAGGTGATGAAGTTCACTAAGTATCACTTCAGCAAATCTCAACTGTCTGCTATGTATGTGGCCTCGTGTTGCTAAGCAAAGAACAATAAGACTTGTCAATTTTTTTATGGTTCTGGGGGATTGGGTTGTAGATGCAAAACTAACAAAATGAAGTACAGCCAGTGTTTTTATTGGGTGTTCTGGGACCCCAGAAGAGGGGGGCACTAACTGGGTGTGCTCTGGGAGAAGTGTTCTTATAAGGTTGTCACTTTAGGTTTCATTTCCCCAACATTTTATTATGCTGGTTTTCACACAGCAATGCTGAATTTTACAGTGACCTTGGTTTACCACATACCCATCTATCAATACGTCTCATTTTAAAAATTTATTTCAGAGTAGAGGCCCCTGAATGGCTCAGTCAGTTAAGCATCCCAACTCTTGATTTCAGCTCAGGTCTTGATCTCAGGGTTGTGAGTTCACGCCTTGTGTTGGGCTTCACACTGGGTGTGGAACCTACTTAAAATTTTTTTTTTGGAGTGTAATTCATATGTGATGAAATACTGTGAATATATATTTGCCAAGTTTTAACAGATGCTTAACAGCTGTTTAACCCAAAGCCCTATCAAAGATAATGAACATTACCATCAATCCAGAAAGTTCCTCTGTGCTCCTTACCAATCAGTCCCTGCTTCCATCCCTTCTAGAGGCAACAACTGTTTTCTTTCCACCGTAGATCAACTTTGGTTATTCTAGAACTTGGTATAAATGGAATTACGCAATATGTATTTTTTTGCAAAGTCTCACTATGTTTTTGAGATTTATCCATGTTGTGTCTGCAGTTTATCTGTTCAGTAGTTGATGGACATCTGGATTGTTTCCACCTTTTGGCTCTAGGAATAAAGCTACTACTTGAGTTGAATTTTAAAAGCTGAGAAGTGGGCTAGGTGAAAGGTATGACTAAGGCTGAGAATTCCAGGCAAGGGCCACAGCATAAACAACTGTCATGGATGTAAGAACTATTCAGTAACTGTTTAGGGTGGGTGGGGCAAGACTGGAAGATAGTTGGCCATCTACCTCCTTTCATCAGCTTTACAAATGAAAAAGTGTGTTCACAACTTGGCACCTTTGGAAATTGAAGTGTTATATGCAATATCCTTAGAATTGGCAAATATCCGAAGTACTCATAGTAGGGTACATTTATGAGTTATGATAAATTGATTTGTTTACTAAAATGGATGTTTGAGTCACATTGGGCTTATTCTACCATTGAGAAATACAGTACTTCTTTCCTACAATTCATCAGTTGTGTGGTTGTATTAAAAATGAGTTGTAAATTCTTGAAAAGTGGGTTGCTCAATTGAAGTCCATTTTGGGGCTGATAGTGCAAGCATGAAAGGTCAACAGGGCACCTGGGTAGCTCATTTGGGTAAGCATCCAACTTCATTTTGGCTCAAGTGGTAAGGTTGAACCCTGCATTGTACTCAGTGCTGGGTGTGGAGCCTGCTTAAGATTCTCTTCCTTTCCCTGTGTCCCTTAGTCCCCTCCCCTGTACTTGCTTGCTCCTAAAAAAAAAGCTACAGTAAGTTTACTTATTTTTGAATTTATCTTATTTACCCTCTGCCATCTTAGTCATGAGAAGTTTACTCTAAAGAATCTTTGGTAAGCTAGTTTTTAAATAATTTCACAGTACTTATAGCAAAATTATAAGTAAATTTGAAGAAATATCCAGTATTTGTTGGGTGTTTACTGTGTGCTGAACACTTCAAAGTACTTCACTGATAGTTAATTCTTGCTCTGAATTTATAGTGTTAGTATACACATTTTACAGATTAAGATACTGGTTCCCATGTTAAATCAACTTGCCTAAGGGTACATAACTCATAAGTGATGGAGCCTTGATCTGAACCCAGGTCATCTGACTTCACAGTCCATGCTTTTAACCACCTCCCTTCATCTTTGTGCTAGTAAATTTACCCATCTACTTGCCTCTGTAGTATTATATACTACATTTCCTTTTGGTAGGTGGGTAAGCTGGTCCTGTATATGAGACACTGGATTCCCCTCTTGCCTCCCCTGCATTGTTAATTTTCCCCTCAATCATTCCTAGCAACATAAAAACATCTTTCATCCTCAGAACTAGGGGGAAAAACATTCCCCTGACTAAGCCTCTCCCTCTAGCCACTGCTTTGTTCTCTCCCTCTGCTGCCTGGATTCCTTTTTCCCATCCTTCCTTGTATATACACTCCAATCCGGCCTTCATTCCTACCACTCCACCGAAACACTTAAGTGTTCCAATGACCTGCATTTTTGCCAATTTTTCTTACCAGTATTACTCTCTCTAACCTCTCTGTAGAACTAGTTTCGTCCTCCAAATCACAAGTTTTTCCCTCTGCCCCATGCTGGCCCACGGATGGCAGGTTGAGTGTTGTGCCCTTTTGGTGGAGTTCTGGGGATGCCTTATTTTTTTAGCTGCCATCACAGGGAACCAACAGAAGGGTGTTCCCATGGGGCTTTCCCAAAGCCTGCACAAGAGTAACTGATCTTGTAACTGTGTTAACCTCCATGGCTGTCAGAGTCTGGCTTATGCCACATGGAAATTTCCTGGCTTCCTGTGTTAGTGGAACAACCAATTCCATCATCTTCTCCTTTGCAAATGGTTTTGGTAGTGAGTTGAGAAGATTGGATGGGGTGTTAAAATTAAGCTTGGAGCAGAGCATGGCATTCAATTTAATGCCTGCCAAAACCTGTTTGGGTCAGATTCACATTTTCTGCCTCTAAATCTCTTGGGACCAGTGTCCTTTGTACCAAGTCTCGGTAAGTATAGATACATTTTAACCAGCCCTTCCATAGCGTTTAAAGGTTTATCCAACATGTTCTTAGGATTTTAGCACCTTCAAAGTCCTTTTATTAAGAATTGCATGCTTTGGGGCGCCTGGGTGGCTCAGTGGGTTAAGCCTCTGCCTTCAGCTCAGGTCATGATCCCAGGATCCTGGGATCGAGCCCCACATCGGCTCTCTGCTCAGCAGGGAGCCTGCTTCCTCCTCTCTCTCTGCCTCCCTCTCTGCCTACTTGTGATCTATCTGTAAAATAAATAAATCTTAAAAAAAAAAATTGCATGCTTTGAGAGGCTCAGAGCCTCTGTATGCAGAAGGCTAAGCTGTTGTAAGAGGAGACTTAATAACGATTCAGTGACTTCATACATTTATTTATCCCTCTGATAGCAATTCAGGACGGTTCTTCCAAATTGGCAGGTACCTTTTCTCTGTATAGTTGTTGAGAAACACTGGCTAATGGGAAGCAACTCTGCCATCTTTAACATATCTTCCAAAGTTGTTTTGTCATCACCATTCTAGCCCATAGGAGGTGGGGAAAGATCATGGAGGAGTGTGTTTGGGAAGTTTTTATGGGCCAGGCCTGAAAGTGGTATCTATCACTTTTGTTCACATTCCTTTGAAGTGAATTTAGTTATATGGCTACATCTAACTTTGCAGGGGGTTTGGGAAATGTACCTTAGTCATATGCCCAGGGCAAAGGGAAGAACTCATTTTCGCAGACCACTGGCAGTCTCTGCCTTAGTCTTTTCCTTTTTGCCATCCCCATATATCCATCTTGTCATTCTTAGGACATACTTGAAGTCCTTAGGACATACCTGAAGTCCTATCCCAGTTACTACATGCAGCTCCAAGTCCAGTTTCTCTGGGTTATGGTCAGTCTTCATCAGGTCCAAATACAGATAGATATCCTCTGACCCAGTATAGAAATGTGAAGCATGGACAGAATGACTACAATGACTCACATTCAGAAAACACAAGGATGGGAAATGTAGCAGTCACTTGGTTCATAGGAAACCAGCTAGACAGAAATTGTGAAGACTTCTGGTTCTGCTCTCTGGATGGGATTTCCTTTTCTTTTGTCTTCCTTATCCTCCCTCTGGCAGTTTTTTCTTGTCCATTATCCATGGCCACCCATGGGCAATGACAAGTAGTTTATTTTGTTTGGAAGCATTCCCCTCTTCCAGGTACTTGATCTGTATTAGTTGATGTAGAATACACTGCTGTTACAAGACCTGACAATGGCTTATATACAGTTGCTTACATAAGAGAGGCTTTTCTC
The DNA here is from genome assembly GCA_003697995.1 of Taxidea taxus jeffersonii. Lineage (NCBI taxonomy): Eukaryota > Metazoa > Chordata > Mammalia > Carnivora > Mustelidae > Taxidea > Taxidea taxus. The sequence goes on from ML099392.1 coordinate 84,159, forward strand.
TGCCCTTCCGCAGTCCAAGGTAGCTGATCTAGGTTAGGGTGTCACTCTTCTCTGGTATTCTGGGCTGACAGTGGGAAGTTCTGTCATTTTTTACAACTATTTTGTTTAGGAGGCATATCACTTATTAGAGTCCAATATTTATAGTTTTTTGAAGATTTTTTTTATTTATTTGACAGAGACCACAAGTAGGCAGAGAAGTAGAGAGAGAGGGAGAAGCAGGCGCCCTGCTAAGCAGGGAGTCCGATGCAGGGCTCGATTCCAGGACTCTGGGATCATGACCTGAGCCGAAGGCAGAGGATTTAACCCACTGAGCCACCCAGGTGCCCCCAATATTTATAGTCTTTTTGTCATGTTTTATATATTACATTTACTTATTTTGAAATAATGTCAGACTTACAGAAATGTTGCAAGAAGTAGTACATAGAAGTCTTGTAAACCCTGTATCCATATTTTTAAGTGTTAACATTTTACCATATTTTATCATTCTCTTTCAATGTACACACATTTTTTTCCTGAAAAGTTTAATAATGCTTCAGACACTATGCCCTGTTAGCTCTAAGTAATATATATTTCCTAAAATACCAAGGGTATTCACTACATAACCACAGTACAATTAACAAAATCAGGAAACTAACATTGACACAACACTATCATTTAATCTGCAGATTTTATTTAAAATTTTCCTAGTGTCCAATTAATGTTCTTTATATCAAGAGAATAGAAATATCTAGTCCAAGAAATAATTCATGATGACATACTGCATTTAATTGTCATGTCTCTTTAGTCTCTGTTAATCCAGAAATATCACCAGTCTTTGTCTTTTATAACATGGACATTTTTGAAGAGTACAGGCCAGTCACTTTATGGAATGTCCCTCAGTTTGGGTTTGTATAATATTTCCTCATAATTAGATAGATTTGGGCTTACCCACTTGTAGCAGGAATACTACAGAAATAATGTATCAGGAGGCACATGATGTTGATTTGTCCCTGTACTGGTGATTTTAACTTTGATTACTTGGTTGAAATGATGCTGGGTTTCTCCACTGTGAAGTTGCTATTTTTTTGCCTTGTATTTAATAAGTACTTTGTGGGGGAGATAACTTTGAGTCCATGTAAATACTCTATAACTCATCAACTTTCTTGTCTTAATCAGTTATTACTACTTATTTATGTTAGCATGGACTCAGCAATATTTGTTTTAATCTATGGTTATAATTCATTAATAATATTATTTCATTGATCAATTTGTCCCAGATTTGGCCAATGGGAGTCCTTTCAAACTGGCTCCTGTGTCTTACGTTCAGGACCCTCAGATCATGACCCAAGCTCAAAACAAGAGTCAAATGCCCAAGTGACTGTACTACTCAGGCTCCCTTTTTTCCCTTTTTATTTATCTTTTGATATGTTCTCCTAATTCTTTGATTGTCTTGTTACTTTCTGATACCACAAGATATTCCAGGCTCCTTTTGTATTTCCCCTGCTCAGCCTCGAAATCAGCCATTTTTCCAAGAAGCCTCAGTTCCTTTTATTGGAGAATGGTCTTTAGAAACCAGGATATAGGATCTACATGTGTTCATTGGTACTGGGTTGTGATTGCTTCTAGAGGCCATCTTAGATGACAGAGTTGGGAAATACCCATCCATATGCACATACATATGCACACTTCCCCGTATCAGGCTCCCTGGGAGCCTTCTGCCTCTCCCTGGCTTGTGCTCTCTCTGTCAAATAAATAAATATTTTTTTTAAAAAAAGCTTTAAAACAAACAAATAAAATGGTAAATGCCTGTGTATTTAGGTTAAATATTGCCAAATTCTCTAAGGTTTGTATCTATTTGCATTCCACCACCATATGGTACTGAATGTACAAGTGCCTATTTCTCCAAAGCCTCACAAACTGTCTTGTCTTTTTTTTTTAAGATTTTATTTATTTGTCAGAGAGAGCGAGCACACAGCAGGGGGAGGAGTAGGCAGAGGGAGAAGCAGGCTCCCCACTGAGCAAGGAGCCTGATATGGGACTCGATCCCAGGACCCTGGGATCATGACCTGAGTTGAAGGCAGACACTTAACTGACTGAGCCACCCAGGTGCCCCTATCTTGTCTTTTTAAATTTTGACAATCTGATAGTTGAGAAATGGAATCTCAGTGTAGTTTCAGTTTGCATTAAAAAAATTATTTTAGAGAGAGTGCATGCATGTAAGTTGGGGGAGGGGCAAAGGGAGAGGGAATGAATCCCAAGCAGACTCCCTGCTGAACACAGAGCCCTACTTGGGGCTGGATCCCATGACCCAAAGATTATGACCTGAGCCAAAATCAAGTATCAGAAGACTAACCAACTGAGCCACCAGGCACCCCATCAATTTGCATTTCTGTTATGGAAGTGCAGTTGAATATTTTTATTGTTTAAGGGCCCTTTTTACATCTTTTATTGTGAATTGTCTTATGTCTTTTGCTTATGTATTATCAGGCTTGATTGTGTTTTACACTTTTATTTTAGTTAATTTATTTACTTAAAACAGATTTATTTATTTGAGAGAGAGACTGAGTGTGAGCATGAGCAGGTGGGAGGGGCAGAGAGAGAAACAGACTCCCCACTGAGCAGGGAGCCTGATGCAGGACTCGATTCCAGGACCCTGGGATCAT